>SADC01000217.1:0-147673 GCA_004194705.1 Ditylenchus dipsaci
TGTATCGCACCTGATTTTTTCGAAATATCGTACATCGCATCGCAATTTTTTTTATCAAAAAATATCGCATCGCAACATCGCAAAAAGGCAAATTTCTATCTCTAGTTACATTCCTACAAAAAATACTATATGTAGATATATAAATATTTATATCAATACCCGAATTTTTTAATAAAAAGTTGCGATACTAAATTATTCAATTCTCACTGAGATTTCAGTGAGATTCTCACTCTCAGTGAGACCAAATTTTGAAATTCTCACTCTCACTCACAGGCTGTGAGAACAAATTTCAAAATTCTCACTCTCACTCACAGCCTGTGAAGACAAATGTCATTCTCACTCACTCTCAATCACAGGGCAAAAAAGTGTCCTCAGCAAAACACTGAGCTAAACAGCTAGTGTGGCAAATGCAGGATTTAGGTCTAGTTAGTATGCGTGAAACAGCTCATGCTATTGGAGGTTCCAGAAATAGATCTACGAGTCCAGATGAAGTTCCAGATAGCTCCAGAAAGGTAGACTTTTCTGATAAACCACGTGGTATTTTAAAGAAGGTCCAGAACAATGAGAAGAGTAAATACTCTTCTTATGAAAATCCAGATTTTGATTATGGTAGACCATATCATCGTAATGTTCCAGTAAGACGTTGGAATAATTTCCGTTCCACTTATCCGGTAGAGGCGGATATCCTCCTCGCCCATTTTCTAGATCTGCGTCTCCAGTTAATAAATTTCGTCCAGTAAACATCCAGTGTTATAGCTGTCATGGATTTGGCCATGTCCCTCACCAATGTGCGAATAATAGGGATTATCCAGAAAACATCCAGAATAAAGATTATAGTCGAAATCGACAAACTTATCACGGGTCCAGTGGCAATCGCGAAGTAAACTTAAAAATATTAAAAATAAATATAGAAATATTTTTATGAAATATTCTGTCATGCCTTTTCAGCAGTCCACAATTATCACTGGTGTATACAGCTTTTTGTGATTGTAAATAAATAGCGAACACTTCTAAGGTTGTTAATTGCTGGAGGTTGTGAACTACTTGAGGTTCCCTTGATACTTTCTTAACTAAGGTTTTCGTCTGAAATATGATTCTTGAAATTATCTTGCAACTTTTGTAGTGTAGCTATTATAGTGGATATGGCCATATTCCTTTTTATGAAGCCAGTAAGCAGAACATTATTATGAGTGTATGGTTGCCTTAAGGCCATACCTGCAAAATTTACAAAAATAAATAAATAATGGATTTCGTAATTTTTTTCTCTCGTGATTGTTGCCGACATGATCATATACATTCCTTTGCTTAACATTTAGCCCTGCCTGTTGTCGTCATTTTGAGTATAAAATTGTGTATGAATGTATCTATCAGAGTTTTTATAAAACAAATACAAGCCTGCGCCACCTTCGGGGGCGCAGAGGGCTTGAGAGTAAGAGATGCGCGCACTCACTTCCCTTAGACATGATTCCGAGCAAGACTCTTGATTGAAAATGCATACAGAGACTATTTTTGCCAAGCTCCAGTGACCAAAACGGGATATAATATCATTCAAAGTGTATCTGAATACCTTTTCAGGTCGGTTTGCCTTGGTCCCCCAAGGCAAAAAGTGAAATTTTGGTCAAAAAATTTTTTTTTTCAAAAAATGCTTTACCAATTCTGAATGTTTCAGATCGAATTACGTTGAAAAAAGCACTTTAGAGGCATTTTTAGCTCACACCCAAACGGTATACTCCTACTAAAAAACTACCGTATTTCCTCTAATATAACCACCCGCTCTAATAAACCCACCCCTCAACTTCCAGTGTCTGTATCTCGGAACAGAGTAAATATTCTGCAAAGCTGTTTTTTGCGTTTTCTTAGTTCCCACGAGCTCTACCGATTCCGCTTTTTGGATTTTGGTTGAAGCCACAAAAATCTCAAAATGACTCTAATAAACCCACCCTCAGAAGGGGTTGAAAAATAAACCCACCGGTGGTTATATTAGAGGAAATACGGTATGTACAGTCAACCCTCGATTTAACGACACGCTCTCACAATATATCCGCATGCGGAAGCCGACAACTTAAAAAATCCTAAAAAGATTCAGAACATTAAATCTTAGCCATCCTGCCTTCTTCGCCTCTATTGTCTGATAATGTGAAGCACACTGATAGGGGTATTAAACTTGCCAGTAAACAAAGAATTAAGTAAGCGGATGGACTCTCACAACATATCCGCATTTCCATACGCAAGTGCGGAATCAGATGCGGATGGGCTCTCACGATATATCCGCATGCGGAAGCGGATGCGGATATATTGTGAGAGCACCCTTAATCGGTAAACCCTACCTAAAACAACCTCCTTTACACGATCGGCATAAAAAAATAAGGGTCAGAAATCGATGTAACAAAATGTGGTTCGAAATTACAAAAAACCGCTTCTAAGTGATAGCATAATCAATTTTCTGGCCTAAAATTTTGTGAGCCTCCAAAAAGTTGCAATCGCAGATTATCACTTTCAGACTGTGCCCCGCCCCTACAGTCTATGTAGATACCATTGATGTATAGAAAATTTCCAATCATCTGTAAGCCCTTTACTCATTGGTTGCTTTGACATATGAAAGCCGGCTTGACGTGATAAGATTTTTTTCGATTCCACTGGTCCAGTTAGTCTCCGTTACTTATTCAAAAAATTGATGACTGCATTTTAATTTTTTTGTTATCCCTTTGCAAATATTGTCCTCTCTCTTAACTATTTCCCTTAATTGTTAGAGTAGACCGACAAAAAATAGTGCTCCAAGGCAAGTGGTCAATCCACTTGCCTGGTTTCTTTGTCTGTAGGTGGGCTGAAAAGTAAGAAGATGAAGTTTGAGATTTTTCGGTGGGTATCCTTGTGTTTCATGGTTCAGGTGGACAATCAATAAGACAAAAGTGGCATCCTTTATTATTTGTAAACCCAAACAATGCCTCCTACCTTATCAACCTTCTTTACATATTTTTACATGTTTGCAATTTGTACATAGATAAGTTTTCAGTTATTTTTATTGCGCACACCTGCTCTTTAGTGCCCCTTCTGGACATCTAGATACTTCAAAGCTTATAAGCAAACAACTTCTAGCAATCTGATTGTAAGTATATTTTGGGAGATAAATTTAAAAAATCTTTTTTCAAATGATCTAAGTTTTGATTCTAGAAGTATTGAAAATTACTTAGGGAGGTTCCCACAAAAAAGGCAAAACACAATTTCACCAACGCGTAATCGTTAGCTTTGCAAATAGTTTTATTACAAAATGGATGGAAATTCATTATTACTTGACTTCTTTAATTTTTGACATAAATACAATTTTTGACATATTTTGGGCCCTACAGGTTGCTCTCCTATTAGGATTTACCCAGAATGATTATTCTCCACCTGGGGCCCGAAAATCTTTTGACTTAATTTTTAAATTACTTTTTGGTTAGTCTGGTTAGAATAATCGCGGATTGTTTTTACAAAAAATCATTGCATCCAGCTGGGTAACGAACTTTTCCGATGTATCCTGTCGGGACACTCGATTTTTTATGAGAATCAGCCCTGTTTTTTAGCTTTATTCTTTATTTGTTTTTTGGTTTGCGTTTAGGAGGAGGGTGGGCTAGCTCATACTATAACATGCTCAAATATTTTCTCCTCTTCTTATTTTTGGAAATATTCATGAGTACGTCCTGGCTTCCCTCCGCATAAAGCCTCAAGTAAAAGAAACAACATAAGGACACAGGCGAAAAAGAGCACCCGATACTAGGATAAGACCACTTTTTTTTAATCAAAATAACTTTTCAAAATCGGTACTTATTTCGCTTGCCCCTCCTCTCATTTCGGTCAAAAAAAATTAAATTGTTTAACTCAAATAAGTCATCTTACGAAAAAATTTCTCAATATTAAATCTTATACAGTCGACTGTCGATAAACCGTCACCCTGAAAGTTCGTTTCCACCCAGGGTCTGACACTTTTTTAGCTCAATTTTCGATTGTTTTTGCCAGAACTGATTCTTTAATATAGTCCGAAATATCGAAAGGATTCTATTTTGCCTATCGTTTCTCGAAAAGTTAAAATTTTGACCATTAAGACACGCGCCTCTCGATAATCCGTTACCCTATTTTCAAAATAGGGTGACGGATTATCGAGAGACGCGGGTCCTAATGGTCAAAATTTTAACTTTTTGGGAAACGATCGGCGAAATCGGAATCATCGCGATATTTCGGACTAGACTGACAAATCAGTTTTAGAAAAAAAATTGAAAATTTGAGCTAAAAAAGTATCGGACCCTAGGCGGGAACGAACTTTTGGGGTGATAGCTTATCGAGAGTCGACTGTTAATGATTTATTCCTGCATTAAAATTTCAGTCAAATGGGTCAAACAAATTGAACAAAGTCCCCTCTGTTTTAGTGCTCAGACTTAGGTTTGGCTGGCGTGTGTTAGAACATAAGCAAACACCTTTAATTTAGTAAGGTAGAACAGATAACACTGGAGATACATGAAACAAGCGATAAAATATAAAAAATATTATTAAAATGACTTATTTAAGCTAAAAGAAGTTAAAAATTTTTTACCAAAATGGGAAGGGCGGCGGGACGAACGGAATAAGTACCCAAAAATTAATTTATTATTTATCCTCAATAATAGGAATGAACTTTGCCTGTTCCCCTCTTGAATTCTCCAATTTGTTTTTTTTTTCTTTTTCCTGTTCTTCTTCCTATTCTATTCGGAAAAAAATGAATAATCACATGCCTGCTGTTTCTACTGATACAACAATTAATCAAATGCAAAAAACATCAAACAACAAGAAAAAAAGGGCAGCAACAAGGAGTATGCCGCCAGTGGGCTTCGAACCCGAACACTTTCGACAAACTAAAAAAGGTTGAATACCTGAAATTTTCAACACTGGCAAACTTATAGGATGGGCCGAGAAATTCGGCCCATTTCAAATGATCATAACTTCTTTCATAACACCAACTCCAAACTCTGTTTTCACAGATCAACTTCCATTGAAGCTATACATTATATAAAAAAATTCGATAAGAGAGACTATTTTTGAAAAATCCTGCAAAGAAACATAGCACAGAGTTTTTTTTCGAGTTTACGTTCTTTCATAGAGAAGTAATAATTTTCAGCCGAATGTTAAACAAATACTTTTTAGTCAAATATAATCTGAGACACCCGATATGGCGAAATTTCCTCAGGAATCCGAATCGCAAAAAACATATTTTTTAAATTCTTGTTTGCCGAGATACGACCATAAGTTGAACAGTTATTTTTTAATGTCTGTAGGTCGACTTACAGTCATATCTCAGCATTGAAAATTTTGAAGAAAAAATTTGCTGTGTGATTAAGATTACTGAGCGAAATTCGCCTATTGGAGCGTTCCAAGCAAATATTTTACTTTTAACGTAACATATAAAATGATTCCAAACATTTTTTTTTATTTCTGACTTTTTCGGGATTAGGCAAATATTTATCCGTTGACTATATTTGGTCACTCTGACTCAGAATGAAACCCCATAAGATAACTGTAGAATTTCTGTATATAACCGTATTTCCTCTAATAACTCACCCTGCTATAACAATTCATACCTCCCCCCCTCCAATTTTGAGGGCCTATTTGTCAGAGTCAATGTGTTGCAAAGCTGTTTACCGTAATCACTGTAATTATGCCCCATGGGGCATAATTATAGTCAGAGAGTAAGAATCAGAAATAAGGAAAAAGTTTATTCGGATGCGCTTTATATAAAAGTACAACAAATTTCGGTATATTCTCCCTATTGTGTCCCTCTATCCATTGCACAGCCTCAAAAACTATTTTTCAAACCGCCGCCCGTTGGTGGACTGCCCAGAAAACATCAGTCAATTTGCGAAAAAGCACAAAAAAACTAAATGGAAAAAATAAAAGAAAGGGCTGATCAAGGGCAGCAACAATTCAGCAATATGCAGCTCCTTCGATATTTTTTCACTTCTGTCTTTTCTCTCTCTGTGGCCCATTGCACCACCACCACAACTACAAAGCTAAAGCCTACTTGGCACTGGCGCTAAAAAGGCAACAACAATTGTTATTATTGTATTGCTAATTTCTACCCCCACCACCACTAAAATCCAATCCGACTAAATAATGTGGAAAAAAGAGGAGCAGAAAAGCTCGCCTCCGCACTCACCTAAATATGAACGGCAATTCCAGCGAATGGCTACCCAACCACCTCAACCTGGCCACAGTCGAGCTGAGACGCAGAGCATTCCATTGCCGGGTAAGTGTTTTTGGGCTATGACTTTGTGGGTGAAGATGAGGTGACTGGGGATTTTTTGCAGAGAAGTTGGGCAATTCCGTCAGTTCCGCAACGCTGAGCCAACCAAGGTGGTGCTCAACGGCTATGCTCTGGACACTAGTCAGGCGGTCAAGGAGGTGTACAAGCATGAGGTAGGCTATTTTCGTAAAAGAAATTGGGGAAAAGGAAGGATGTGTTGTAAAACTTAGGAAAATGAATAATTTTTTGGAGGGTTTTAAGGCTTTATCGAAGCTGTAGTAAAAAATCGGGTTTTTGTGAAACTTTGAAATAAAAAAGTGAACATACCGCATTTATAATAAAAAAAAACCACACTAAAGTGCTAATGCATTTATTAAAGAGAAATGCTCGTGGCCGAGGGTGGGCACAAGTGTTCTCAATAGTCAGAGGCAGAATGAAAGTCAGAATGAAAATTCAAAAATTATGACAGTCAGAAAGCGCAGGAAATTATTCTGACTGTCACAAATGAGAGTCAGAAAGGCAAATCGATCAGATCGCACTGTTTTTTCCCTGTCTGGATCTCATTTCTGAGAGTCAGAAAGTGTCTGACAGTCAGAATAATTTCCCGCGCTTTCTGACTGTCAGAATTTTTGAATTTTCATTCTGACTTTCATTCTGCCTCTGACTATTGAGAACACTGGTGGGTACGAGGTCAATTCAAAAAAGGATTATTTGGATTTTTTTCGGTGCGTAGTCGTTTCTCAAAATATCCAGAATTGGAAAATTTGACAAACGTTTGTCAAAAATTCCAATTCTGGATTTTTGACAAACGACTATACCCCTTTTTCGGGCGAAACAAAGTTTTGCAGAAAATTTTCTTTTGTTTTTTTTAATTATTTTGAAGTTTGAAAAGCCTTAGAGTGAGGGTGAAAGCTGTTAAGGAGATAGTCTCGACACGAAAGGATTACTCCAACTTTTGTGTTTTTAAATGTGGTTTTAGAGACATAATTTGTCGAAAACTTGGTGTTGCAATGTCAGACAAACTTATGCAGAATTAAAAGTTATATTAGCATCATCAATATCAGAAATTCAAAATTTATTGAGAAAATGCACTAAAAAGCGAAATGAAAAAAGAGAGAAAACCATCAAAAAGGTGGATTAGACTTCTATTGCATTTCAATTTTAGGGTATTTTTTGAAGGAATTTTGAAATTCTGATATTTATGATGCTAATCCAACTTTTTATTTTGTAAAAGTTTGTTCGAGATTGCAACACCGAGTTGTCGACAAAATATGGCGCTAGAACCACATTAGAAAAAAAAACAAAACTTGGAAAAAATCCTTTTGTGTCGAGACTATCTCCTTAACAGCTTTTACCCACCCTTTAAGTTTGAAAAAATGTGATAAATTTAAGAAAATCAACAAGAAAACTAAGGCAGAATATTTGTAGAATTGAAAGTTGGATTAGGAACATCAATATCAGAATTGTAATTTTTAAACGCATGAATATTCGGGTTACACTACAATATAGTTTTTTCCCAGTGTCTTTCAAAATTTCATAGACCTCACTTTTTTAGGTTTTTTTGAATTTAGCAAATGTGATATTGATTTTTCTGATTCAATTTTTGATTCGGCATAAGTTTTTCTGACAAAGAATACTTAACCGCTCAATGAAAATAGGTCTCAGAAATATAAAAAATAGAAAAAAACTACAGCCAGCCCTCATCCACAGGCTAATATTTTTTTCATTTAAGCTGAAATTCACTGGCTTCTACCCACCCGACAAGACCAAAGACCTCTCTGCTGGACCTAAAAATGAGTAAGTCAATAAAAGAAAAACCAACCATCACTTTCCCAACAATAAGTTGCATTGCAGTGTGGCCAACCAAACCCGTCGGCACTTGTTGTGGGTCATGTTCCAGCAGATGTTGGAAGCCAACCCGGACATTTTTGGGTCTTCCAAAGAGCACAAATCGTATGTCTACGACTGCGGCATCAACTTCTACTCCATCAAGAAGTTTCTGAGCCAGGGAGAGACTGCCGAGTTCCAAATCGATTTGGTAATTTCTGATCCCAACAAAATCGTCCACCAAAAAGTATTTTTTTAGGAGCGATTGCCAGATGAGTGCAAGATTTACTTGGGTCGTCGGGTCTCCGACCTCAAAGCCCATATTTTGGCTTGCGAGACTGTGGATTTGAAGAGTCTGGATGTGTTGACTGAATCACGTAACCGAGCTGCTGTCCAATTCATGGAGATTCTCAGCTCTCAGGAAGCTATTCGACGGTTGGGATTATTGATCTGCTATTAACTTTTTTAGTCGAAACTCGATACAAAAACCTTTTTAAAAAGTTCGTTCGTGCTGGGTCCGACCTTTTTCACTTTTCGTAGTTTTCATTGGCCAGTCTAGCCACCTATCCGAAGGATTGAAAATTTGCCAGTAATTTTTCGAAAATTCTACAACTTTTCCCGATATGTCCCAATATAAAGACACTCGATTTTGAAAAAGAGCTTGGTTATATTGAGACTTGCGAGTCTAACTGGCAAAATTGAAGTTTTTTTTGAAAAATTGGAATTCCTCCTATTTTGGACTAGACTACCCACAGACAAAATGAAAAAATTAAAAATCGAGGAAAAAATAGTGTTGTACTAAGCGTAAAGTCATACTTGAGGAGGTGCTATTGTAACAGAACTCGACTGTATTCCAAAAAAATCAGCTCCTCATTTGAAAACCCTGAAAATTTAGTGAGACCTACTACATCTTCGCCTCCAAGATGTTCGACAAGGCCAGCGAGATCCGTTTGCAAACCGACCCTCGAGTTCTCAAGGAGGGTATGCAGAAGAATGTAAGCTTTTCACTTCTGAATTCCTTTTTAAAACTAAATCTTCACTAATTCGAAATTCTTTATAGGTCCGGTTTGTTGGGGACAGTATCCAGAGCGCTGCTCCAATCCTGCAGGTGGATCGTAAGTTTCTTCAAATAAAAAGACGAAAAAAAGGGATTCAAATGTACGACCAATTTTTACCGTCTTCCGCCGCTCCACTACTGAAGCCATCAACTTAATTATTGCTGTTTCACTCATTATTCCTGGGTCTTACATTTGGAATTAACATCCTATTATCGGCCCTTGACTTTGAGGACTTATATCTTCACTCAGACACCCTTAGCTAGGATCAATATTTTGGAAATCTGTTTTTTGTGTTTTCTTCACTCCCACGAGGCTTTCCGACTCCACTTTTAGATTTTTGGCTGAACACCTGGAAATCTCAAGATCCACCCAAAAAAGTTCCGATATTCGGGGGGCTGAAAATTGTCGGGCCTGCCCCATTATAAAAGAGTTAACGGCATTTCGGAATATTTAAAAAAAGTTAAAAATTGCTTATTTCAGCTAAGAAATCGGCCTTCTTTCCGCCAATGTCTATTGACGCTTTCCTGGAGGCCTTCTTGCCGGGACGTCCAGGCGACAGGCTGGAGCGAAAGTTGAATCCCAACACCCTGCGCACAGCTGCCAAGCAGATCAAGGGCCTTACTGTCATGACCACCCATATGGCTAGCGGCAAAAATCGCAGCTTTGTGATCAATGGTCTTACTGCTGACCCAGCTGAGCGACAAATGGTTGCGATATAAAATTTTGGCACAAAATTTTTTAATCTGAATGAATTTTAGTTTGATTGCAAAGGTCAGCAGATTTCTGTGGTCGACTACTATCAGGTATTTTTTTTTGCTGAAGTAATTAGATTTTTCGATGTCAGGATTAAGTTTATATATCTTATTTATTAACACGGCAAAGGCTGTGTGTACTAAACTATGCGTTTTGAGCAGAATTTTACGTTGAATACGATAGCTGAAAATTTTTTGGAAATAAGAGGATTCAAAACAGATTCTGAAGTTTTATCACGAACTTCTTGAAATCTCTTCACCTTCTAGCAAATATTTGATTCTGACATCGGATCCATGCTCAGCATAGGCGATTTACTTGTAAAACTTTTTTTTAAATAGTAAAGTCACTGTCAAATTTCATATTCCGCTCAAGTCAAAAAATATTCAGATAGTGAATTTCGAGTTTTTTGAAAATCAAATGTTTTTGGCCGTATGTGAAAACACCGTCAAAATGTGTAAATCTCCCGTCAAAATATGTAAATCTCCCGTCAAATTTTTAAAACTTCTTGTTCTCTGTGTTTACTTATCAAATTTTTTAATTTTTTTGCAGTAGCATGTAGCCCCGAATCTCTAGTTTTTAATGAGCCATGAACTGGCTGACTACAATATTGAAAAGTGGGAAAAAATATAATTGTTCTCCCATTTTTCAATATTGTACTCAGCCAGTTGATTGCTCATTAGAAACTAGAGATTCAGGGCTATATGCTGGTGCAATGTAATTTAAAATTTGAAAAGTAAACACCGAGAACAAGAAGTTTTAAAAATTTGACGTCAGATTTACATATTTTGACGGGAGATTTAAATATTTTGACGGGTGTTTTCAATTTTAACCAATGTTTTTGTCTTGAGTTTTGAGTTAATTACGCACGGATTTTCCAGTGACAATAAATTTTTGGGTATCTTCATCAAACCCATATTTTTATATTTCAGCAAAACTACCAGCTTCGTCTGCGCTTTCCCCGACTGCCGTGTATCATTGAGCGTCGGCCAGGCAAAAAAGAAGATGGCAAGTCCAATGACAGCTACTATCCATTGGAGGTATGCACCATCGTGCCTGGTCAGCGTGTCTCCATCAACCAGCAAACTCCCCAGCTAACTGAGCAGATGATCCGGAATTGCCAGGCTCTGCCCCGAGACTTTGTGGCCAACAACAAGAAACAGCAGGAGAACGCCTTTTTGACCAACGGAAACCCGTATTTCCGCTCTCATGGAGTTCGGTGAGCAATTTAATGGGAATTTTTGAAAACAAGGGCTTTATTTTTCTTGGCTTTCAGGGTAGAGACTGAGCTGACCACAGCTGACGCTGAGGTCTTGTTCCCGCCAGCCATTGTGTATGATCGGAACCAGAGAGAGGAGCCGGATCAGCGAGGTAACATGCAGTGGGGCAAGATTGGCGGCAAACGCTTTGTGGTTCCGGCTGAAACTCCGCCGGTACGTCGATTTTTTTAAGGAAGAAAATAAGAGAAATATTGATATTTGGAAACAGTTTGACTAATATGCAGACAATACTTAAAAGCCATCAGCTTTTAAAAAGTTGAAACATAGAGCAACTAAAAAGAATTTGGCACTGGGCCAAGTGTAGTTTAATTTGGGTGGCCAACAAATGCTGGCTTTAAGTTGATATATGGGGCTAGAGAGCTATACTGTTTCATCCACTTTGCATGTCTTTTGTGTAGAGACGGAAATCGGAATTTCGAAATTTTGCCCTGTAACGCATATTTAACCCACTTTTCGACGGGAATTGATAGCTGAAAATTTGAACGCCACATGCTACATACACATGCTTTTATTGTTCTATCAATTGTCTGTTTTACTTTCGATTGTTATGTTAAACATTTTGACCTGCTACCTTGAATCTCGAAATTGACAAATTGGGATCCCGCAATTTTCATTTTCGATATTCAACGTCCCAGGCCAAAAATTTCTCACATAAAAATTGAAAAATAAAACGGCCAATCGATAGAAGAATAAATAGTAGCACAAATTTTTAGCTATTTTAATTTTTGTCTAAAAGTAAGTCTAAAAAAGTCATATCGTAAAACTGATCAAAACAGTAAAAAGTTCGAAACAGCAGGAAGGCCAATGGAAAAAGTCTAAATTTTAATTTTTTTTTTTTCAAAAGGCGCTCAAAAGTGCCTTTCCGCAACCTAAGAATATGTTTTAAACATGTTTCAGGGCATAAAACAGCATAAAGACATGTTCTAGGGCATTTTCGAGAATTTGGTGGATTGTACAGTTTATTCGGGGTGTGTAAAACCGATTAGCGCCAAAATTTCATAGAAGGTGGACATTTGAGTACCTTTCTGGGTATTTCGTTTTTTTTTCATGCCACTATTTGACGTTTTGGCAACACAAAAACTAATGAACCATTTGTAGGTGTGGGCAGCTGTGATTTTCCAAAACGGAGTCAATGGAAACGACTGCAAGTATACCCTTTTTCTCCCTTTGTCATAAATACATGCCATAATTTTTTTCTGCGAATTTAGTAATTTCATCGGCCAATTCCTGGACTCGGCTAGAAAGAAGGGAATGAACGCCCAGCAACCCACCCGTTTCGATGAGTTCGAGTCCACCGACTACAACTACATCAAGGACAAACTGCAGTTCTACAAGCAGAACAATTGCACCTTCGTGATGTTTTTCACCAAGGTGTACAGTTGAGAGTATTTTTTTTTCTAAAATTACTATTTCAGGACAAGCTGGACGATGTTCATCACACGATGAAATTGATGGAAATTGAATTGGGAATCACCACCCAACACGTCTCTAACCAGGTAATTTTGAATGAAGATACAGCAAAAATCGAGAGGGGAGGGAGGCCATAAGTTGGACAGACATTTTTGAAAATGTCGGTAGTCAAACGGTGGTCACATTCCAGCAGTCAAGAATTAAAAAAACGGGTACTAGCCAGTTATGAAACGCTTTTTCGTGTTTTTTTTTATAAAACTAGCCGTTTGTAATTTTTATGTAATTTTTTTCTAAGACCCCTTGGGAGGTAAATTTTCTCAGAAATCTGAATCATAAAGCAGAATTTAAAAAAGCAATCGATCGCTTAGAGATGACTTGAAGCTGAGTGGTCGATATTCGAGATCTTGACACTACAACTTTAGATCACCTTTAGCAACCAAGCGTATTTTTAGGGGCCTCAGAAAAAAAATGAACTGAAATGGGCAAAACATTACAATTTGAAAAAAAAACGTTGCTAACCGTTAAAACAATTTACTTACCAATTTGGATTTCTCGGGAAATTTTGCCTAAAAGAATATTTTTGCGAAAATGGGTACTTTTAAAGGGACATACCAGTCCGTTACAGTGAAAAAAAGGCCGGGCGGAAATTTCTTCCTTTCTTGGAAACTTTCCGTAAGCATTCTAACTGATCTGACAAAAGTTATCTGCTGGCCAGTGTTGGCTCACGGCGAATACCCGTTAAACTAAGCAGGCTAGTGATGAACGAGTTTGGTTCTAATAACTTATTCCTGGGAGACAGGCAAACCAGCCTCGACTCTTTTTGGTTTTTTTACACAAAAACTTTTTAGACCATGGTCAAGGCAATTGGCAACAAGGGTGCTTGGATGGTCATCGACAATCTGCTGCTGAAGTTCAACTTAAAGCTTGGTGGTGTCAACCATAGTAAGATTTTGGTTTATTGCTACACCGAAAATTACCAGGGTACTAAGGCGAAAAATTTCCAACAGTCAAATAGGCATTTGCGTGAAATACAATTTTTCATCTCAGCAAAAAACACTTTGTAGGTCTGTCGACCGCTGGCTCATTCGCCAACGCCAACCGAGTGCAACATGATTTGATGGCTAAGGAGTGGTTGCGTGACACTCGCATGTTCATTGGGCTTGACATGTCTCACGCTGCTCCTCAGTCTCTTTACGAGCGTCAGGCCAACATTCCCTGCAAGGAACCAACTATTGTGGGGGTAGGAATTTGGATAGATAGAATTTTTTTTTAGTAGATTGGCAATTTTTGATTGCTTTCAGATGTCCTACACCGTGGGACACCCACTCCGCATGCGAGGCACCTACTGGTGTCAAAAGAGCCGTGTGACCCATATCCACCAGTTGGCAGCTAATGTCAAGGAGGTAATTGATCAAAAAATAATTACCTAAAAATCGACTAGATTTAGCATTTACTTGTTCACGTAGTATTTACAGCACAACTATGCTCGTCGAGCACCTGTAGGACTAAGAAAATTACCTTGGGGGATCAAACTTTTTTGCAACTGATTCATGTCTTTTTGTAGCTGATTTGCATTTTTGCAACTAATCCACAGGGGACCAAGCAATTTCAAAAAAAAAATCCCGAAAATAGTGTTATGCTTTTTCTACGGGTTTTTTTATCACGATTTGAGCACCTTTGCGAAAAAAAAATTACCTTGGGGGACCAAAGTAGTCCGAAAATATTCCAAAATATTTTAGGCGATGATGAACTACTATGCCCAAGTCAACCGCTTCCCCCAACACTTGATGGTGTTCCGAGGTGGTGTTTCTGAAGGAGAGTACCGAATTGTAAGCTTCCCTACCATGCATTTTTTGTTTCCTAGTAAATATCCACATTTTAGGTGTTGGACGAGGAGCAGAGCGCCTTCTTTGCTGCCTTCAAGGAGATGGAGCACGAGCCGGGCTTCCGCATCCCCGACCTGACCATGATCGTGGTTCAGCGGAACTCCAATTACCGCATCATCCCTCAGAACTTCAATGCACAAGGCAGAGCTTTTGAGCAAAATGTGCGAGCTGGTACTTGTGTTGACCAGAAGGTCATGCACCCCACTCAAACCGAATTCTTGCTGGTCGGCCACAAGACTATTCAGGTACGTTATTTTTTAAACTTTTATTTTTAATTTTTAAACTTGGAAATAAAACATTTTTCAGGGTACCGCTCAGCCAATTCGTTGCACTGTGATTGCCGACACCTGCAACCCAGAGTCTCGTTGGAAGAAGTGGAGAATGTGAGTGAGAATTTTGAAAAAGTTTTGGCCGCTATTCAAAAATTTTGAATAAAATAACGGCTATAACTGGAGGACATGGACAGTTCGCGGTTGTTTTTTGCGAATCTTTTTAAATATTTTATAGAAAAGTAACCATTTTAGCAAAAAATTCTTCTGAGACACTCTAGTCTGCAAAAATTACTCAAAAATCCGAATTACAATCGGTGAGAGGTTATGAATATTTTAAAAAATGACGACTCAACATATGGTCATATCTCAGTTACAATTTATATTTATTCTTCTTCTTTGTGATTCAGATTCCTGAGTAAATTTGCATACCTGGCTGCCTTAGAATTAGCTGAAAATAGGTGCTTTCTATAAAAGTATTTTTTGCAAAAAATCGTCACGAACTGTCTGTTTTTACCGTAACTGAAGGGCAGCATCAAAAGTTGAGTTAAACCAACAAATTTCACATTAAATTTTTTTGAAGCTTTGTTTTAATTTTTATATACTTCTTTCCACCAGCGTGTAGTCAAGAATTTAAGCTTTCTAGCAAAATATCAAACTACACCGAATGATTAAAAAAATTATTAGATTTAGGGATTTTTAGAAAAATAACAGTTTGATCAAACCCCTAAATCCCTGTATTCTTGAAATTATTCAGTAGACTTCCATAGCTTAGTACAAAGCTGAGTTACGAGACTACAGTCGAGTCTCGACGCGACCCCTCGGGACCGAAAAAAAGTTGGGGTATTCTAGGGGTCGCGTTATATCGAACGTAAATTTCTTCTTCTTCTTCCTTTTGCTGGAATCATTTCAAGGTCGCGTTATACCAAAGGTCGCCTTATATCCAGACTCGGTGTCATGGCATTTCGTCCAAAAGTCAGTTCGCCCAAAGACAATTCGTCCCAAATGCAGTTTGTGGCAAATTTAATTCGTCCAAATATGAATTTCGATTCAAAATTTTGCGGGGAAAACCATTTTTACGGTCACAGAATAACTTCAACCGCTCAGAAATCCGTCCCAGAATGGCCGAAAGCCAATAAAATCTGGTTGGGGGGGGATAGAGTTTACAAACTTTTTGCGAAAAAAAAACGATAAAGCAAATCAGAATTGCATTGTGATCGGGTGAATCGCTCAGTGTCACACCACCGAATATCTGAAACTATCCTAAAGCAATCCAACGACGCCAAAACACTGTTTAAGTGGTTTGGAGTGGTTTGCGATGTTTGGTGATGAGATTCTGGGCGATTCACCTGATCACATTGCGATTCTGATTCGCTCAATCATTTTTTAGCAAAAAGTTTGTCCCCCTTAATCAAACCCAAAAAACCAGATTTTATTGGCTTTCGGCCACTGTGGCATGAGATTTGTCATTCGTAAATTAATCCCCTAATAGGTCACAGGTTCGAATCCCGGTGGTGGCAAAATATTTTTTCTTGACTAAATAGCTTTTAAAGTCGTCCGATCTGGCAATGTCGGGCAACGTTGGGCTCGACTGGTAAATGGTTCTATATTTTGAAAAAATTTACATTCAAATAAAAAACAATTCGACAACATTATTGACAAAATTAGGGTGGTTCCGCGCGAAATCAAAATTTCCAACTTGCTGTGCTTATCAAGTTTCATGGTCCTTTAACGAAACTAAGTTTTAGGGTATATAGTAAGATAATCTAAAACCTGTTTAAAGCGCACTTGCCACCTGTTTTGAATTGTCCCCGCCAATTCAATTTTTTTTGCCTAATCATTCAATTTCTGTACGGATTTTTCAGCTTGGTTTCTAACAAAACAATGCTTAGAATTTAATTTTAGGTATAGTTTTGTTAGAAACCAAGTTGAAAAATTCGTACGTAAATCTAACGATAAAGAAAAAAATTTGAATTGGCGAGGGACAACCGTTGTCGGAGACGGCAATGGCCCTTTAAACGGGTATCCACCCCCACAACCCGAAATTTTGGATTTAGACCAAATTAAATACAAAGCATTGTATTCTACCCACAATTGCGTCCTCAGTATATTTTGTTAATACAGAAACAGCGATTTGGATTGCAAGAACCCTTGTTCTCAGTAGTTTCAGATCGCGTAGTACTCAGGTGGTAGTCTAAAATACCTGGTATTCAGGTGACTGTATTTAGAGAGAAACACTCAGGTAATAGTATTTTGCAGCCTAAATATCGGTACAATTGACTCTCTATATAACATAACTCAAGGGACCGAGCAAGTTACCGGATTCTACATCTTTTTCACACCGGTCATTTCAAGCTTTTGCCAGTTCTGTTTTGACAGTCTGGTCCCAATATTGCAAGGATTCCGATTTCGCCAGTCATTTTTTAGAAATTCGAAAAAAAATTCTTTAAAACAATAAAAACTTGGTGAAAAAACAGGATTTTTGTAAAATTATGTTATGTAGAGTTATGTTATATAGAGAGTCGACTGTACTTAGGCGTAATCGGATCAATAAATATTTTGACGGAGTTAATTTTGCTCAAGTTTGGACAAATCGGCACATGAATGGGCTTTTGAACGAACTGAATTTTGGACGAAATGCCATGGCACCTCGAGACTCGACTGCACTCGCTTATGCAAAAAGTTAAAAAAAATTACAGAAAAATTAATAATAAAAACGTCAACATAAATTTTTTTTCGGTGAAATTCACACTGTTGATGCTGCAATTTAATTCGATCCAAAATTACTCAGAAAACGTGATTTTGTCCCAGCAAATTTGGAAATTTTACAGCATATTTTGCTTTATTTCTGCTCGTGCAAGTATCGAAAATATTTTTTATCATCAATTAGCAAGCCCATATTTCTAGGTGACCTACGCGCTGTGCTATTCCCACGGAATCGTTTTGTCGCCAGTTTCTGTGCCCGCTCCACTCTACTCTGCTTCCGATTTGGCCAAACGTGGGCGAAACAACTGGAAGTGCAAGAAGTAGGAGCCTTGATAAGATGTATTTTTAGTGAACATTGTGTCAACACGATAAAATTTCAGGAATGAGGATGAAGAGAGGGATCACATGGATCTGATGGCCGAGCTGGCGAGTTATTGCCGGATCACTACTTGTAGGCATTTTTATTAGGCTTGATAACTTGGGTTAGCGGCAAAATTCAAGACTTTCTAAAATGAAATTTTCAAAAATAAACAAAAACTATTTTCGGAGAAAATGGGAATTGGAGAAATGGGAATCTTAGTTAGGATTCGGGATTAAATTTCACGCAATCCATTTAAGCAGTTTTCGCACATTTTTCACCGCAAACCCGGTACAACTCCGGCGGTCCTGGTCTATCTTGTAGAGCAATCCATAATTGAATTTATGATGTGCCATTTACAACCCATTCTTTTTGAAAAATCATAAAGAAAATGCCCGGCTGCGATCGTCGCCGAAACGGCGTCGGCGGTCCAACTATGGTCATCAAGTAGACTGCTGGGCAGTATGGATGGTTTTTAGACCAGCTTTCGATTAGGGGAAAAACCTACAGAGATAGAAAAATGCAGGCCGAATTAAAAAATATTAAATTTGTCATTTGAAACCACATTTTGAAATTTATAAAAACTAATTACTAAATTTTTGTAAAAAAAGTAAAATTTTCAAAACAAAAGGTCTAAATTTTAGCTATAATTTCAAAATTTTGAGTAAATCAGAGATGCTCATTTCCTAAATTTTCGCCATCAAAACCACAGTTTCGAGTCGCTATAGTGACCGGGTTGACCCGAGTCTAGGATTTTTAGAGTTGGCGGCCACAAATCGCGGCTGAATATCTCGAATTAGTCCTAACTAATGTCAAAATTACAATAAACACTTTTTTCCTTTTTTCAGCATTGATATGAGCAGAGAGCTGAAACCATCGATCGCCACCAAGTTCTGGGCCTGAGCGCGCGCACACACTGGTCTCTTTGGAACGTCTACCTGCCACAAAATATACAAACTCATATTTTTAACTGCCATATTTATCTACTTTTGATTGTTTGTTGAATGGGCATGTTCACGAGAATAAACCGAAATCAAGCTACAGTTGACTCCTCGTGTGACTCGACTGTAGTTTTTTTTGGATTTCGGACAAGTTTCTATTTTTGTACTAAGAATGCTGATTTATCTACTTTTTTGTGCTGAAACTCGTAAATACGCCCAGTCAAAACTGTTTTTTTTTCATTCTTAGTCTCCGCTTAGCTTAGAATACGATCAAAATATTATAGTTAGTTTTCTTATGTGATTGTATCTAAAAAAATATTGAAAAAAAATTGTTTTTTTTTCAGTATATTGTTTTTAGTTTTGTGCTTTCCAATTCGGCAAAATAAATTTGTTTTCGGTTTCTTATGGCGGTCTTTACATTTTTTAATCCGAACGTGAGTACAATCTAAAAATAATGGATTTTGTAGCCTGAATTTTAACATGGATTTAATGAAAGTCTCTCAGCCTTTTTCTAAGTTTTACTGCGTAATTTTAAGATTAATACGTAAGGTTACATTGAATTAATTGAATACATGGCACCCTAACTTAAAATTTGAGAAATTATTGATGCATCTCAAGATTTTCCGGTGTTTCACCGAAATCGATAAGGTGGAGTCAGTAAGGGAGTTAGGAGTTTAGGAAACACACAAAAATCTTTATTTCAGACGGTGCGCGGGAGTCCTTGACAAAAACTTTCAAAAGTGTCCGCATTTTTTGCAGCACCCTGTACACCCAAAATTCAGTTTCTTTGTGCTAGTTGGTATTTATTATAAGGTTCATCATTCCAAGTTTTCGCGTTGGCGAGTTCTGACGTTAGTAATAGAGGAGGGTAAAGAAAGATGGGACTTAAAGGCCGTGTTATCCACTTCATGGAGTGGGGAATCAAAACCAGAACACTACCTAGACCTAGTGGGATTACTCGCATCACTAATCAGACACGTATACAAAGCATTTATTACTGGATCATACATATTCACCAAAGACAAACTATTGTGAGACTGGATCGTTTCTTCCTCATCTTCACTGGAGTCTTCATATGCAAGCTGGAGCATTTGCAAGCTGCTGGACTGGCACAAGACTGGCACTGGCTGGAGACTGGATGGAGGCTGGAGCAATTCCCACGGGCTAGCGCGTTCGGCTTGACTTGGACCTATTTCATTCCCCCGCTTCACCGGCTCAGAAGTATAGACGCGACTGGAGGCCGGAGACGAAACCATGTGTGAGGTAGAATAGCTAGAAGGAGCATCCAGAAGAGTAGACGGCTGCACAGATATCTGGTCCTGAAATATTAACTTGGCTTTGGCCTCAGGCATAAGCACTGGTTCCTTTGTCTGGATTTTCGTAGTACCTGGTTTCATTTTCTGGAAACCTAAATCTAGTAATGTGACCTTTCGCTTTAACTGGAATCCAAATTGGAATAGCGTAGGTTGACTTATAATTACTGGCATTTTACTGGAAGGTTTATCGCTAGAAATATAGTCAGGCTCTCTGGAGTAGAGCTGTGACAAGAAAGACTATGACTGGAATAATCGGCATTGTGCCCATTAGAATCTATGATATTATTACGGGAGATACTGAATCCCATAATACTGGACTGATAGGTATTCAAAAAAACTTCAACGCTGGAATCTTCAACGCTGGACTGAGCGGAGCGGCGAATGGCTGGATAGGTTCGATCCGCCGCACTCTTATCAATAGAATGATAACTAACCTTTTGTAGAGAGCTTGATATAGCGAAACCTTGAATCAGACAACAGAATATAATAAAGATCCTTATATTTCGTTTGAACGCCTTATGGTTATGTTCTCGCTGCAGGACAAAAGGCAGTTAAAATCAAACTATTACTTGCATTTTATGCTGTAATTGTGTTTCCATAGGAAACTCTGGTATTGTTCTGGGGCGCGGGAAATAAGGAATTCAACAATCCTTACACGTGGCGAGTCTTTTGCGTTTGCGAGTTTTTTGTTGGCGATTTGTTACACCCTCAACAAAGAAGTCTATCTTCACAATTTTTTTTATTAAAATTAAAATGAGTAAAAAGGACTACGTCACTGAGGTGGGGGTTTAGTTATTCGAAAAGGGTGAGTTATTTTTAGTTCAGCACTCAGGGGGTGAGTTATTGGAAAGGGGAGAGTAAATGGAGACGGGTGAGCTATTAAGAGAAAATACGGTAAGTCGCAGTCCGTGAGCGAGCCATAAGACAAAGCCTAAGAATTGGAAATAACTTTGAAAAAAAATTTCATGTTTACCATGTTTGCCATCATCAGATTCGGGATTTGAGAAAAAAGTTTTAGCAAAATTGCTTTGATCCCCCTCACATTTTAAAATTTTTGAATTGCCGCCACAATGACATGTCGCAGTTGGTAGTAAAGTCGGGGTGCTTACAGGGGACTTCGACATCCTACTTCTGACTTTCTACTTCCGACCTATACATCCGACTTCCGACCTCGGGTCAAAAAACCACAGGTGGACCAAGGCATTTTTTAATTTTTCACTTCTGCCACACGAACTAAACCAACCTGAGTTACACCTTCTCTCCAAGGGGTCTACCCAAACATCCTAGAATGATCATAGGGTTTACCTGCATTTCTTTGTTTAGTTTACTTAGGTGCAGCCTCCTAGATGCTGAGATCTAAGTAAGGCAAACATGTATTTTGATCCGTTAATACTATTTGCAATATTTGTCGTGGTGGTTTGGGGTTACATGGGGTTATTTGGAGTAGTTTGGGTGATATGGAGTGGTTTGGGATGATTTAAGTTGTATTGGATGCTTTGGAGTGATAGGGGGGTGATTTGGGTGATATGGAGTGGTTTGGGGTAAAATGAGGTCATTTGTCATGATTTGGAGTGATATGGGGTGATTTGGGTGATATGGAGTGATTCGGGCTGAAATGGGGTGATTTGGGATGATTTGGGGTTGTTTGGGGTTTTTTTTTTAATGTTGACCGAGAAAGTTTAGGAAGGAAGAGGCAAAATGTTGGTGGCAGGAATCGAACCAGCAGCTTTCAGTTGTCCGGGCTGATGTGCTACCATTGAAGACGGCGCTGCGTGCAAGTATGGTGCGAACACATATAGAGCCGATCGTTGCATAATTTAAATTACAATGTATCTATGTGCACAAAAGACTAATACAAGTATTTATTCATCAATACTGTCAAAACTTGCTGGGTTCATATTTCCAAAGTCACAACCACCTGCAAAACTTATGTGTGGACAAATGCAGCTAGGTAGGCTGAAATCACAGCTGGGATGCTTGTCAGAGTACCAGTCCACAATGTCTCTGTTCCGATAGACTATGGAGTGGAAGGGTAGCTGCTGGCCTGGCTACCTCAATAGCTAACAAATCATGTTGACTACATTACAGTTAACCACTAAATGTGGTCAGAAATGTAGAAATTTCATTGTTTTGAAAAACAAATGTTTTCCTGAATTTTTTTTAACCTTTAAAGATTTATCTATCAACTACGCCACCACATCTTCCTTCTTTTCCTAAGGGCCTATGTATATCTGCTGTCTTTACAACCGAACGGGTTAAAGGAATGTGAAAAGTGCCATTGTGAGCACCTTTACCTCGACATCCAACTCCGACATCCTACTTTGACATCCGACTTCGACAAACGGCAAACGACTTAGGCCAAATTAAACAAACGGGATCAACCCTAGTATCCACGTCAAAATTATTATTGAATTCACACATATATAGCCAGCGGATCTAGGATTTTTAACATCACCCTGGGCCTATTGCAACAGTTGAAAGTTGAAAGTGTAAAGTTGAAAGTGACAGTGAAAGTGTTGCAACACTTGAAAGTTGAAAGTGAAAGTTGAAAGTTGACAGTTGAAAGCAACAATTGAAAGTGATCACTTTCAACTTCACTTTCAACTGTTTTCACTTCCTCCTATATATTTCTAAATTTTTAAATTCGTACAAATTCAAATTTTACAGTTTTCGTCCAAAATTTTTTTTTAATGTTCCAAAACCTGTTTTCTGGACTAATTCGGGCATGCTGAAGATGGTTTGATAGTGGTAAAATCACGTTTTATCGAGAAATTTTTGAGTTATGGTAAATTCTTGATTTATCAAAATCAATTATACGTCAAAACTCAAAAAATACCCGAGAAAACGGAATTTTACCACTATCAAACCATCTTCAGGAATTAGTCCAGAAAACACCAAGTGGACGACCACTCAAACTAAGACAATTCCGCCTAAATGGGACCCCATGGTTACTCAAGGGTACTGTGGTAAATGATAACAATTGATGACCACTTTTAGGTATTCCCTGACTACTCGAGGTTGAAAAATAATGAAAAGATCCGAATTACATATCGAAATCGTTTTTGGATTCTACGCAAAAATTGCATCTAGAAATGACCAAAACCGAAAAAAAATTTTACTTTCAACTTTCACAAAAATCGGACCACCTATTTCAACCCACCGGTGTGCAACACTTGTTGCAACACTTTCGTTGCAATTGAACGGTTTTTTGTAAAGAATATCGAGCGAAATGTTTTTTTTTGACAAGTGCTCGAATAAAGATAAATTTAACCTTACTTACAAATTCACAAATATTTTTTGATTTCCCACAAAAATCAAACAATCATTTTCATTATCTTTTAAAATTTTAAAAGATCGTTTCGTCTAATATTTTTTAGAAGTCTGTATTGGTTTTCGGCATTATTTGTTTCGAAAAGCGCGAGTTTCGAAAATTTCCGTTTTCGGCATTTGGCGTTTTCGGCAACTTCGCTTTTCGGGAGCGACATTGGAAATTTTCCGTTTTAGGCAAATTGAGTTCATAAATTTGAGTTTTTACGGAAAATGACAATCGAAATTTGAGCTTTTTGAAGAAATGAGTTCGGAAAAGCCACCAATTTTTTCACTAAAAATTTTAAGTTTTAAATAGTGATCAAGTTGATTATGGTGATTTAATTGACCATGATCAACATGATAACCATAATCAACATATCATCTATGATTACTAATTGACGGTTAACAGAATTATTATGATTATCATAATCATCATGTGAATATAAAATATAAACAAATTTTGGTGAAAAAATCGGTTTTAAATTTAACAATAATTTTTGAATTTGAAGAGCTTTTTTATAAGTAACTCGACTATGGTGATCACGGATCCGTCAAAAAAAACTGTCCACCATTGCAAAAACCAAAATTTTATAACCGGAAGTCTATGTGATTATCTTGCATCTGCAGACAGTTTTTTTTGACGTATTAATGCTCAGCATAGTCGAGTTACTTATAAAAGAGCTCTTCAAATTCAAGGATCATTGTTAAGCACTTGGGTTGTTGTTGAGCACTTGGGTTTTTTTCATATATATTTTTAGTGTTTTTTATGTTATTTTCTCGAAGAAAAAGTCATTTTTTTCAACTTTTTTCGCCAAAATTTGAATTTTTGCTTTTAGATATCAAGGTAAATGACTGTGTTTAGGGTATCTTCCACCTGTATACTACCAAAGTACCCAAACCACCTGGATAGTACCAAAACCACCTGAATAGTGTCCAAATCATTCAAAATAGTGCTCACTGCATCCAGACAGGCTCTAACCACTCATGGTACCTAAACCACCTGGATACTGCTCCAACCATCTAAATGGTACCCCAAACCCTGTAGGTACTACCAAGTGGTCGTCCACTTGGAGCAATTTTTTTTACTTGTTTGGGTTCTGAAACCTGTTTTCTGGACTGATTCGGACACGCTGAAGATGGTTTGATAATAGTGAAATAAGGTTTTGTATGGTTTTTTTTCGAGTATCGGGATACAATTGATTTTACCAAAACTCGCTTTTACCAAAACTCAAAAAATACCTGAGAAAACGGCATTTTACCTCCATCAAATCACCTTCAGCGTGCCCGAATCAATCCAGAAAACAGATCTTGGAGCCTGAAAAATTAAAAATTTTTGCTCCTAGTGACGACCACTTGGTTTGGTTGGACTTAAAAATTTAAATTCCCGCATAAATTTCTCAAAACCGAGGTTGATGGTTCGAACCCTTATGGGTGCAAAGCCTATTTCACACCTTTCGCATCGACATTACCGAGGATATTTGGCCGCTTCGCGGCCAAAGACCAACACACTCCTCATTGCAATGGATTGAGGTGAAAAAAATCAAGGGAATCGAAAAAGGTAGGCTCAGAGAAAAATACTTAGCACTTGGGGGTGCACTTGGGGTTTTACGCTATCCCACTAGGCCACCAATGCTATTGAATGAAAGAAGTTTTTTTATTACTTATTCTCCGCAGGGCACTCAACTAAAATTTATTTTGAAATAATTCTCGTTTGAATTGACTTGGTACCGCCTTTCAAAATATTTCCATCGGCGGCGAGCATGCCCTTTAAAAGCTAACGAAACTCAAAAGCAATGTACTTAACGTATCACACTCGACTAACGAAACTGAACAACAACATGCTCAACGTAAGCACTCGATGCTCAATCGAAATCTTTGCACGCTAATGATATTTAACGACAATTACAATTTTTGCGCGCATCGGCATTATCGATCTTATTTCTGTGAGCAGTTACCCTACGTCCGCATCCGCATTTTTAGTGTTGACAATGCATCCTTTATGCGGTCTGCATGCAGACGGCTTCCGGATGCTTTCAAAATTTGAATTATTTTTTGGTATTGACGCCGATATTATTACCTCGAGATACTATTTTTTTTTACTTTATTCGTCTGATACTTGCTTTCTGACCAGGGAACCTTCAGAAGTGTTTTTTTTTTCAACGACTTCATTGACAGATTTTTTTGAAGATTCTTATAGAGCAACCCGAAGTTATATAACAAAGTGCTGCTGACACCTCCAGGTCTTTTGTAAAATTGCGGAGAACGGGTTACCTAAAGTTGCCGAAAAACCATGATACGGGTATCATGGTTTTTAGCCCACTTTTGAATCTGTCTATACTCCCACCTTCGAATCTGCCTGCGTATCATGGTTTTTCGGCAACTTTGGGTACCCCGTTCTCCGCAATTTTACAAAAGACCTGGAGGTATCAGCAGCACTTTGTTATATAACTTCGGGATGCTCTACAAGAATCTTCAAAAAATCTGTCAATAATGTCGTTGAAAAAAAACACTTCTAAAGGCTCCCTGGTGAGACTTTAGAATAGTTATAATTAAAAATTAAAGAATGGTGTGCCGTCTTACCCTATATTTACACTTATGTAGGGTTGTCGAGCTTTTTCGAGCTTTCGAGCCGTAAAAAAAGCTCGAAAAAGCTCGAAATTGAGAGCAGTTGTTGGAAGTAATTTTTCTTCTTGCTCGTAAATATTTTTTGATAGGAAGAATATTCAGACCTTTTTGACTGATCAATGTGCAAAAATCTAGTCACTAACATAAATAGATGACCGAGATATAAGCGTTTTCATTTCGAGCTTTTTTCGAGCCGCCAATTTCGAGCTTCGAAGGCTCGAAGCTCGAAAAAAGCTCGAAAGCTCGAAATTCGGATCGAACGCAGTTAACATAACGTATAATGCCAATAAGTTTATACGCGCCAATTCAAATTTAACAACTATATTTTGTATTTCTTTGTTGTTTTAAGGTTACAGGTTCGAATCCTGGTGGTAGCAGACATTATTTTTTCTTGAATAATAGTCAAAACCCGTTTTTTGAGACCATTTAGCCTCAGGTGGGTAGGAAAACCCCTGATACCCCCTCCGCCTAAGTGGGTATCCACCTACATAAACCGAAATTTTGGATTTAGCTGAAAATTTTCAAAAATAATTTCACCGTGTTCTGAACCGTGTCCTGAACACGGTTTGATAATGCTAAAACAGCGATTTGACTTGCACGAAGCCCGGTTCTGGAGTAGTTTACCGTAGGGTGTCCAAATGGTGTTCAGGTTTTTGTACCTAGCTATCGGTACTCAGGTGAAAGTGCATGGGTAGTAGTACCCAATGCTCAGCTGGTTCAAGTGAAACACCTCAATAATGTATCCACCTCAAGAATGTGTATAGGTATTATAGAAATGTCTAGCTATCGGTACTCAAATAGAAGTGCCTAGGGAGTAGTACCCAGGTAGTGGTACCCAAATTTTCAAAAAAAAAATACTTCTTCAGGTTCCTAAACCTTTTTTCTAGACTAACTCGGGCATGCTGAAGATGGTTTGATAGTAGTAAAATGCCGTTTTGTAAAGTATTTTTGAGTTTTGTTAAAATCAGTTATTTGCCTATACTCAAAAAATATAATACAAAACCTTTTTTTACTGCTATCAAAGCATCTTCAGGATGATTAAATTAGTCCTGAAAAAGGTTTTGGATCATGAAAATGTTTTAAAAAATTCGACCCTAGTAGCGAATACCCCCCCCCCCCCAACAATTTTTTTCCAAAATCAGGTTTAAACCATTTCTAAGTAATCTTATGCGCTAAAACGATTAAAAAGGTGTTTTCAGGCCTTTTCCAGTGTTTCCAAAATGAAAAATGAAAATGAAAAATGAAAATTTTTTAAATGAAAAATGAAAATTTTTTAAAATGAAAATGAGAATGAAAAATGAAAATCGAATGAAAATTTTCATTTTCATTTTCCATGATGAAATGAAAATGAAAATTTTCATTTTCATCAAATGAAAATGAGAATTTTCAGTGAAAATGAAATTTTCAGTGAAAATTCTCATTTTTCATTTCATCAATCTATCATTTCCGTTTCCTGTTTTCCATTCTTAATTCTAATGTTGCGGATAGTACCTTGGTACCAGATAACATCTCGGACACTGTTTAAGCTATAATTTTGTTACGAATTGTTAACAATCTGTTAACAAGATGTATGGATCTATGCTAATTACACGCAGCTTTTATAAGGCTTTTTCACTGACAGTTAATTGTTAACTTAAAAAGGGCAAACCTAGATGAGATAATTCACTCCATGACAATATTTCACACCGGACACGGACACAATTTCGTTGGACCGCCCTTGCGCAAAGACGCATATTTCAATCGAACTCCTTAATTCTTACATTTTTATTGAAATCATCTATAACGTTTTACTTCGGCAAAATCAAGTAACAAATTCAACACACACTACCATTACAATACACTACAAGTTGAGCATTAAGCAAATCAAAATTTGTCCGATTTCTGTTTCACTAGAAGCCAAACCAGCCTGTGAGAATACTCTTCAATGGGAGCGCTAGTTGCCGGAACCGTGAGTACTTCAAGAGCTAACACGCTAGAGAATGCCATTCCTGAATGTGAAAACTTCTTTTCTAGCTACGTCAGGATATTTATATGTACTTACCGAGGACAGACAATTACACCAATACCTGATCGGATCGAGAGCATCGCCACCACTGCTTCCTGCTCCTTGTACAATGTGAAGGACGTTAAGAATCCAAGATTTAGTACGACTGCTTCTTCCCTCTGTGCGTCTCCTGTTACCCTGCGCTTCAGAATTCAGCTGGGAGATGAATTTGTCCAGCGTATCATTCAACAAAGCACTGGTCCCTGGCATGCTCTTTGCGAGTAGTTGTTGTTGATCAGACGGAAGCTAAAAATACAAATCAGAAATCCAGTAAATAACAGAGAGGATACCAGTTGTCTGATCCATTCGGCTGCTTTTTCTAAATCATTTTCTTGCAGAGATGAAGAGGTTCGCGGATCCATTGCGCAAGCCAGCAAAAACGTCGGATCGAAGTTAACTCGGTTGAAGTTCAGCATGTTCGTGAAGCGCTCATTCAAATTTATCTGCATCTTCTTGATCATCTCATAGAAATCCAACGGCAAAGTTCTCTGAAAAAGTGTATGAATGTAGAATTTTTCATTAAAAAATACCTTTGATTCATCCAGCGAAAGTTTCAGAGCACGTGTATAAATAAGACAACGCGATATAGTTACAAAATTTTCTCCCTGTATTCGTCTCAAACATTCTGGAAAAGAGCTGCATAGCTTGCAATATGATTTAGGTACTGAAAAATTGTGTAAGCCGTAACGTTGGACGACAAAAGCAAACCTCTATCTGTTCTTCTGTTGGGAGTGCCCATCCCTTTCTCTCAGCAATTGGCCGCATGAACTCTTTCAATTTGAGGAATCCTTGAATCACACTAAAGACAGAGCCCCAACGAGTAAGACGGAAAAAGGAGCGACTTCTTTGAAACAGCAGACAATTCCTGGAATATTTGTTAAAGAAATGCAGGAAGATGAACACCTACTTCTTTTGCCTGTTGCGAATGCTTGAATTTTCTCGTGACCTTGCACATGGCTTTGAAGTCTTCAGTGCCGAATATTGATTCCTTGAACAGATCCAAAAGCACAAGCTGCAGTGAATGTGCGTAACATGCAATCCTCTGCGGAAAAGTGGACCTTCAAAATAATAGATGAAAAAATGAAAATAGATAGGCAGACGTACAAAAGAATGCTTTCATCTGGAGCTTCTGAGAAATTTGCAAACCCTTAGCAATAGTCATCGTCGTCACTCTCGTCTTCCAAAGGGTCTTCAAACTCGTTAGGCACTAAAACATCCAATTTCAAAGCACTTACAGCATTTCACCCAAATAGGTAACTTACATTCCAAAAGATCGGTGAATGCAGCGACCATGTTGCTGCCATTGTCTGTGACCACTTTGAAGACTTGTGAAAGGTCTAGTCCATAATTATGCAGTAGCTCCTTAACCTTTGCCAGAACCAAGTCACTTGTGTGCGAAAAACCTTGAAGGTTGACCAGTCCCAAGACGCCTTTTGTAATTTGGAGTCGCTAACGTAATGCAATGTCACCAGTGTTCTCAATAATCAGAGGCAGAATAGAAAGTCAGAATGAAAATTTAAAAATTCTGACAGTCAGAAGCGCGGGAAATTTTTCTGACTGTCAGAAATGAGAGTCAGAAAAAAAAATCGATCAATCACGCTGCTTTTTCCCTGTCTGATCGTCATTTCTGAGAGTCAGAAAGAGTCTGACCGTCAGAATAATTTCCGCGCTTTCTGACTGTCAGAATTTTGAATTTCATTCTGACTTTCTATTCTGCCTCTGACTATTGAGAACACTGAATGTCACACCTTGAACTTTAGAATTATATTCGTAAAAGAAAAATAGAAGCAGACCCAAGTAAGCTTTCCTCATCGAAGCATCGGTCCATATGTCTGCTGTAATCGACGGCCGGCTTATCAATCCACTGAATCGAAGCTTCATCAGCTTTTTAGTCGCGTCTAATCGATTCATCAGCCTGCTTTTCAATGTACTATGGCTTTTGGGCAGCTAAAAGTAGCATCTTTGTTTTAAACAATTGCATGACTAAGAAAATATGAGACAAACTTTGAAATTTCTACTCATGAGGTTAACGAATTCTCTCATTGCAGGGTGCAGTATACATTTTATTGACATTGACGAATAGCCAGCACACTTGAGAAAGCATGATTAATTCTTTCAGTTCTGAAGAGCGAAAATTTCGAAGGCATAAAGTATGCCAAAAAGAGACCTGCTTAGAATAAGACAACTTGGAGACGTCACATCAAATCTACTGGTAATTTCATCGTCTGGGTGCTTCGTTTCCAATGATATTTCAGAGTCGTAGCCGTAGCACTCTCAAGCTTGTATTCCTGATAAAATAAATGTTGTCAGACAAGGGCATGAAGAGTGTACCTTTTTTGCAAGTTATACACCGAAGGTATAAGACATCATTCTTCGATAGTTCTTCGAACCTGCTCCAAATCGGATTCATACGCTTTCTTTTCACGGTCGGAGTCGATGAATCAGCTGTTGAAGAACTGTTTTCAGTTGTCTGTGACATCTTGATACTAACTGAAACAGGAGATGGTCAAAAGAAGTTGAAAACAACTTACAAAAAACCACATAAATACCAACGTGACAGAAGGACAAATTTTCAGTGAAAATTTCATTTTTCACTGAAAATTATCCTTTTTCATTTGATGAAAATTTCATTTTCATTTTCATTTTCCTCTTTCAAAATGAAAATTTTTCATTCAATGAAAATGAAAATGAAAATTTCATTTTCATTCAAATTTTCACTGAAATTTTCATTTTTCATCGTATTTTCATTTTCATTTTGGAAACACTGGCCTTTTCTGACCTAAAAAGTTGATTTTTGAGGAAATTTTTTTTTGACCAAAATTCGACTTTTTGCCTTGGGGGACCAAGGAAAACCACCCTTTTTAGGGTATTCTACCCCGTTTTGTCACTGGAGCTAGGCAAAAATAGTCTCTATATGTATTTTATGATCAAAGAGTCTTGCTCGGAATTATGTCTAAGGTACGTGGGTGTGCGCATTTCTAACCAACCAAGCAACCAAGCCCCCGAAGGGGGCGTAGGGGGCTTGGTTGCTTGGGTTGAGATGCGCACACCCACGTACCTTAGACGCAAATCACTCGAAAGTGACTCTGGATGCATGAAAAAAACATGCATACCAGAGTTTCTTTATGCGGTAGGCCGCAGCTAACAAAACTATGTTCAAATCCTATCTTTTTAGGACTCTAGTACCATTTTCGGTGGTTTACCTTGGTCCCCCAAGGCAAAAAGTCGAATTTTGGTCAATTTTTTTTTCCCGAAAATCAACTTTTTTAGGTCAAACACCTTTTTATCGTTTTCAGCGCATAATGATTACTTAGAAATGGTTAAAACCTGATTTTCAAAAAAAAATTTTGGGGGGGGGGGGGTATTCGTTACTAGCGCCAAAAATTAGATCCAAGTGGTCGACCACTTAGTTTTGTTGTATCCAGGTAGTCGTACCAGGTTGGGGAATTCAGGTAGTTTAGTGGTACTCGCATAGTAATTTTTCGTCTTGTAAAGTACTTTTAAAGTTTAAAACGTTTTTCTATGATCCAACCTCAGTTCTTCTAGATAATCCGTGCACCGACCGAGCCAAGTGTTCGTCCACTTGGATCAAAACTTTTTTTTCACGTTTTTTGTTCCATAAACTGTTTTCTGGACTAATGCTGAAGATGTTTCGATAATAGTAAAATAAGGTTTTGTATTATTTTTTTGAGTATTGGGAAATAATTGATTTTACCAAAACTCGAAAATACCTTACAAACGGCATTTTACCACTATCAAACCATCTTCAGCACGCCCGAGTTATTCCAGAAAACAGTTTTGGAGCCTGAAGGAAAGAAAAAATTTAATTTTTTCTGATCCAAGTAAACAATCACCACTGTTATTAGCTGTAATTTAAGGGATTTTACGAAAACTCGAAAAATAACCCATGAAACGGCATTTTACTAATATCAAACCAGCTTTAGAATGCTTGAAACATTCAGAAAACAGGTTTTCAAACCTGAAACATAAAAAATTGCATCAAATGGACGATTACTTGGTTTACTTGGTGCATGGATTATCCAGCAGAACTACGGTTGGATTATAAAAATATGAAAATAGTACGAGTTCTTCGTAAGACAAAAAATGTTAATTTGAAAAATTTTGTGGGCAAATTCACCTTGGGGGATTCACCGGAGGATGAAACAATGGAAAGGGAATTTACCAGAAGGGAATTTGCCGCGAGGCAATTTACAGCCGCTTAAAAGGGCATGATCGTGCCCGATGGGGAGAAAAGCGCGAACCAGCAGTTATTTTCTTCTTCTCGATAAATTTTTACATTCGTTCTCGTCTAGATTTTTAAGTTTTCTGTCTAGTTTTGAAAAGCAGTATGAGGTCATCTATATTAGATTCAACGCAGAACGAGTGAAAAATGGGACGATTCGAAAAAATTCGAAAAAACTGCTGGTTCGCGCCTTAACGCTCGGCATGCCCCTTTAATCATCTTAGCTGACTCTATGAAGTGTTTCACAACAAAGAAATACAAATATAGTTAGTAAATTTGAATTGGCGCGTATAAACTTGGCATTATACGTTATGTTAGGTGCGTAGGCGTTTAGGCAATTTTTGGACAAATGTCCCAAATTGCCTAAACGCCTTATCATAATGCCAAGGATTTTAAATTTTTAAATTTATTATTACTTTTTATATAGTCGGGTGTATTTTTTCCTATTGAGCTCTTCTTTTTTTTGGCTCTCGATGTGTACTTCAAGTTTATGTCGGCTCTAGGTGGGTGTGAACCTTATCGCGAGGTCCAAATATTCTGTTTGATCCTTTTTGATCTCGACAAAACATATTAAGAACATCAGGGCTGCAATACATTCCAAATGGGCTGACAACCGATTTGATTAACTTTTTAATTTTTTTGCCCGACTCTTACCGTAGGCGTTTAGGCAATTTTGAACAAATGTCCATTCGACGAATGTCCCGTATTTCCTGTAATAACTCACCCGAGTGAGTTATTTTTAGATCCTCGAAAATCGGAAAATTTTGAACTCAATTCGAGACTTTCCGTGCTCAACCAAAATCTGAAAGTGGAATCGGTAGAGCTTGCGAAAGTTAAGAAAACGCAACAAACAGCTTTGAAAAACATTTTCTGCCGGCTGGGATATGAGTCAACAAAGTTGAGGGGGGGGGTGAGTTATTAGAGCAGGGTGAGTTATTAGAGAAAATACGGTATATGGTGCATGTTGATTGACGCTGTTTCTTACTCCTTAGATATTGGCTCACCCAATGAGGAAAATATGTGATTTAACAACTGAGAAACATAAGACTAAAAAACATGAGAGTAATATTTTAGACGGATATGAATTAGACAGCTTTCACTTGTTATACTGCAGCTTGAAGTACGCATCGACATCTTCGGTTTCACTTCCTTGTTTTTAGCTGCTGCAACTTCTCGACCACATCAGTGTTAGTCCAGGAAAATTCTTTCATCTGAATAAAGCAAAAAAATGTAAAAGGAAATCAAAAACTTTTTTAGATTAAAAAACTTTAAAAATAAAAAGAGGAGCTTTAAAAATACACCCGACTATGGAAAAAGTAAAAAATGATTTTAAAAATTTGAAATCCTTGGCGTTATGTTAAGGCGTTTAGGCAATTTTTGACAAATGTCCAAAAATTTCCTAAACGCTCCTATGCCGTTATGTTAACTGAGTTCGGATCCGAACCAACGGATCATTGTGCACGTAGGGTCATTGTGTACATTGCGTTAGACTTTATTTTGTCTTCTGTTGTATTTGGGCTGTACGAACTTTCGTAACAAGACAATTTCGTAAAAGCGAACTTTCGTAAGAACATTTTCGTAAGAAACAGTTTCGTAACAGCGAAAATTCGTAAGAAAGATTTTCGTAAGAGCGAATTTTCGTAAGAAACTTTTCGTAACAGCGAATTTTCGTAACGAATTTCTGGCGGTAGGACAAAACCGCACTTTATGCGGTTTTGTCGCGGATTTTACCGCAAAAGTGCGGTTTTGTCGCGAATAAAACCGCAAAAAGTGCGATTTTATCCAGCGGTTTTTTCCGCGGACAAACGCAAAAAGTGCGGTTTTGTCCTACCGCCGAATTTCTTTCGTAAGAGGAAATATCGAAATTTTTTTTCACTCTTATTCAATTTTTCTAATTCAGAATTTCATCTGATTCATTTGTTTGGCCTTTCTGTCACTGTTTGACACTTCGAACAGTTAATTATATGACTATTAACTGTATGAGCACAAAAGTTGGTAAGCATAGGTCATATGACTGAAAATTTCGATAATTAGCTGACCCCCGGATTTTTCATCCATTAGGAGATCAGCAGAAATACCCAAAAGCATGGTGAAAACTCCGAGCTAGAATTCATATATATATATACTACACATAGCTATTTCCCATTAGTGGCATCTATGGTGCAGTGGGTAAGTTGATGGGATGAATTTTTTCACCAGTGGTTCGATTCCACCCTCTGACTGTTTCATTTTTTCTTGACTATTTTGGTCAAAACATCACAGAAGCTATAAGATACATCAAAGGAGGATTAAAAGCAAAAAAAGCAACTTAACATATCACTAATGTTACTGAAAACCGCGTTACGAAAAAGCTTGTTACGAAAATTCGCTGTTACGAAAAACTTTCTTACGAAATTTGCTCTTACGAAAAAGTTTCTTGCGAAAATTCGCTCTTACGAAAAAAATTTCTTACGAAAATTCGCTTTCACGAAAATTCGCTCTTACGAAATTGTCTTCTTACGAAGTTCGTACAGCCGTATTTTTTACTCAACTAAACTGTGCACTATTGCTACGAAGAGCTGTGGTACAGTGATACCTGCGGCCGAAGGGCCGCCACAAATTATCTAGGATAGACGTATATCCTAAAAGGGACTTAAGACAGAAGTCTCCGATATTATTGATTATTCCGAATTAAATTCTGATCAAATTCACTGCTTTTAGGATGCTTATTTTTCGATCTGTTGCAGTTTGGAGGTTGAATTTGAACTGTGTAAAGAATCGTGCTTGTAGCAGCACCGACACTGTCCGCTTCAAATCTGCTTGGATCAAGGAAGTTCGGAAAAAACCTAGATCTGCAAAAGAATAACTGCGTAGGTTCTTTTAGTAAACAAGTTTGAAAGATTTTTATTTTAGCAATACGTTTCAGGCAGCAATCAGATGACCACCAACCAGCAAAACAATCAGCTGATGAAGAAGATGTTGATGTGGAAAAGATGTTCATCGATGGTCGTGTTCAAAGGTTAGAATTTAGGGCAGAGGGTACCTGCACTAAATGTCCAATGTTGCGCTCACTCACGTGGTTTACCCTCGGTTTTGAGAAATAGGCTTACGAGATAATTCGCTTTCAATAATTCAAATGGGTTCTTCGTCCTGTCAACTGCTCGGGAATTCAGCTTCAGATAAAAATTGGAAAAGGCCCACTTGAATATGATCCAAAAAGTCAAGAATTAGCGCATGTACATGGAATCTCAAGACATTTTGCCTCTTTTTTGCCATATATTTTAGTTTGGTTCTCCTGGTAATTGTGGTTCTAGTCGGTGGAGGGCTCCTGGATGGCCGAGATGCAAATCCGGGTGGAGACAAATAAAAACTTTGTTTTGTCATTACACACCGAAAAACACACCTGTGACTTAGGCTATGCGTATATAAAGTTTACCCCACCCCTTTCCTTTAAGGCACTTTTCGCGACTGTCCCACTATATTGGACTTCAACCTTTAATACCGCCACATATTTATTCGATTTTAGGCTTCTGAAGAATCTTATTGGAATGGATATAGACAAGGTACAGAGAGGAAATTTGCGACGAGGAGTAAATTTTTCCATTTTCAGATATACAGTGATCGAGTGGTCAGTTCGGTGGAACGGTGATTTTGCCTTGTTCACATGAATTCTTAGTTGAAAATTCTAATTTTCAGCAAACACTATGCTCTGATGACAGATGATATGATTACGCATATCCGAACAAAAATGATGAGAAGAGGTGAGCGTTTCCAGCAATTCGTTCCAGTCAAAGAGCCGCGTTCGTCCATTCCAACTGTGCTAGCAAATGAGGAGGGTTGGATGGATTCGACAACACAAAGTATGTGTTCACTGACATTACTTTTGATGCCACAAGCAGGGTATTTTAATTTTATCTTCCTTATCGACTGATTGAAAGTTTCCGTGGTTGGTTTTAGAACAGAATCGTCGTGGTTCGTGAGCGAATGGGATCTTGAGAAATGCAACGCCTGAAGAGCATGACCGCATGAATAGAACCTATTACCCTAGTGAAGAGAAGTAGGGTGTTGATAATGTTGTTTGTGCTCAACCATAAATGTTTTATGATTTTAGGCCTGTGCTCGAACCGAAAGTTTTTACGGATCCCAGCTTCTCGGTGAATTTCTGCTATTTTATCTCCGTATAATCTTTTATCCTTGTATTTCCAGGAGGCCTTGAAGGGAATCGCCATGAAATCGTGATGGATTGGGCCGCTCACTTTTTTGAACCTGAATGATCCCCGCTATGTGGAGGTTTGAGTTTTTAACTTAAGCTATTGAAACCCTATAAATTCAGTCTTGTTTCCTCTTTAACACTTAGAAGGCTGGTTGATGCGAGTGTGTTGTTCAGAATTTCATGCTGAAAAAGATAGGAGAAAAAAATCTCTGAAAAAGTGCTCTTACCATCGAATCTTCAGGGTTCGATTATGTAAAGCCGCACAGCTTTGGGTTGTTTTATTTGTTTGATTGTATTCTTTATACGAAAACAAATTTGCGCAGTTAAAAATCCATTTTGTGCAGAATTGAACGAGCTTTTAAGTGAATACAAGTCAGCTCGGATAAGTAGCCGTAAAAAATGCAAAATATTAGCACTTTTCGAAAACTATTTGAAAGGATAATTTAGTTCTTTTTTTTAGCATTGAAAAATTGTTTACATCAGCGTTTATCTTTGAGCACTTGACTGTGACGGAAAACGCAAAAACCGTACATCATTTTGATACCAAAACAACGCAACAGGTCGTAAGAGAGAGTAGTCCAATAAACAACAAATTTATTGGTGCCTAGGCTTTTTCCGGGTTATTTCAATTTCGCGCATTTTATGACATTCTGCAATTTCACGTTTTTCACGTTTTATAATCGTAGACATGAATTTTATTATGGTTTAAAATATGTTTTTCAGGTGTGTGCTAAGGTGTGCGATGAAATTGCTGAAAATAATAAGGTTGATGTTCTTCGCTCTACTCGTCATTTCGCGACGTTGGTTTTCTATTTGGTGCTCAACCGACAATTCGCTCCGCTACTTAACTACTTTGCAGGCACAATAAGTTGAAGAGAAATTTTATTTTCCATATATTAAACGTGCTTATTTCAGCCTAGCAGATGTTGCCAATGCGATTCGTCTGATAAAAGTCATGCATCCAAGACTACCTATCCCTTCAATCCAGGGTGAAAATTATGAAAGAATCATCGAGGTAATCCTTTCATTCTAATTAGGAACCCAATGTTTGTTCAGAATATCAACTATCACTTTTTCTCATTTGCGCTTCTTCTATTTGCGTAGCCTTTTAGGGGTCGTGTAATTTATGTTTTGACTACATTCATGAACAGTATTTCTTTTTTTAACTTCTACTATTTTTCAGATTTTTCTGGAAGCGCAGAAGTCTCCGCGCAAGCGATTCTCTCGTCTGATATCTCTCATGGATGAGCTAAAAAGTCCGAAATAGAAAAAGTCAATGGTGTCTCATAGGTCATGAAATTGTTCGTTATTTGTTATGTTTGTGAAGTCGAAGTAAATACATTTCCTGTGCTGTGTGCCTGTGTTATAAATATTGAATCGGAATCCCAATTTGCTGATGTCGTTGCGAAATGTGTGTGTCATTTTTAAATTGGTTAAGGATGACCAGGAACTTGTCACTGCTAAAGAGGACTACTAATAGAACAAGCAGTCGTCTCAATTAGCCGATCCTGGTCAATCAGAAAATGACCATGTAGATGAACCACTGGATAATAAAAAAGAGAAACAGATAGATGACAAAAGAGCACAAAGAGACGATGGAGGTTTTTTATGGACAACCTCCGTGGAAAACTGTGTGTGTCATGTTCTTACCGTGACAAGACTGGAAACTTTCGCTTAGCGTTATTTTTAGGTATACGTGTGTGGCGATTCAATGATTAGAAGAGAGTTTGTAATTTTGTAGTTTTATTAATACCACTCGACTCCATAAAAAATGCAAAATTGAGTGTTGTGCTTAAGCGAAAGCCTACGATGTGCACAGTACGATAGGACTAAATTCGCCATTTTGTGGTCTCCCAAAGTTTGACACCAGTGTTCTCAATAGTCAGAGGCAATGGAAAGTCAGAATGAAATTCAAAAATTCTGACAGTCAGAAAGCGCGGGAAATATTCTGACTGTCAGACTCTTTCTGACTCTCAGAAATGACGATCAGACAGGGAAAAACAGCGTGATTTGATCGATTTTTTTTTGACTCATTTCTGACAGTCAGAAATTTCCCGCGCTTCGACTGTCAGATTTTTGAATTCATTCTGACTTTCTATTCTGCCTCTGACTATTGAAACACTGTTTGACACTCAGAAAAACCAGCACATTTTAAAAGAATTAATACGTTTAAAAATTTAATGACGCACAATCTTTTAAAAGCTTATTCGACGCAGAGTGAGTTGCTTTCAAACGAGCACAAGAACCTTCAAATCTGTTGTGATTGGCTAAAAATGTGTTTTTTTTTCAAAAATCGGCATTTTTCGAACACCGATTTTTGGCCTGCATCTTCCTAAGTTTTAGTGCATCAGAAAAAAAATTTGATTCTGCGTTTTTTCGTTAAAAAAATCCGAAATAAAGTTAGGGGAGGCAAGACGAAAAAGGCATTTTAAGTTTGCTAGTCGTCCTAACTCATTTTCAGTTTTGACGTGAATTTTTACTAACAAGGGACACATGTTGGTGTCGTCGCGTTACGGGAAAAATGTTATCCAGATCTATAGAGCATGGAGATTCGAGATCTGTTATTTGACTTGGAGATCCAAATTCCCCTGAGCTCGGTTTTTTTAAAGGTAACTAACCGTTTGAAAGTTAAAAGTATGCATAAATGATATATACTTAAAACTGATCCGGTCTCATATGTGATCGGATGGTGCAGTGGGTACAGGGTAGGTGCCCAGGAGAAGATCTCAGGTTCGATCCCGACCACCTGAATTCTATTTTTTTATTTACTTTTAGTATAATCCCACCTAGGTGTATCCGGATGATTTGACAAGTGATGTCTATGGCTTTAAAACCTGGATTTTTTCTGATTGAATTTTTTTTTATCATTTAGACTGTGAAGCGTAACTCTACCTGACGTTTAAAACTAGATTAAAAAGCATTTCATAACACAAAACATCAAAAATAAAATAAAAAGCAGGTGGTCTGGATAGAACTTGAGAGCATCCCGGGCACCAATACTCTACCCACTGCACCATCCGGTCACATATTAGACCGGATCATTTTGAGTATATATCATTTATGCTATACTCTTAACTTTCAAACGGTTAGTCACCTTTTAGGCCTCTCCCACAATGCAAATCCGCATACCTTCCATAAGACACTCCTTCCTAAAGTCAAAAATTATTCGTGACATCGCGCTTTTGACATATTTATTAAAAACTTCTCATGGGCTAGTTATTTCTTAATCTGTAGCTCATCTTACAGGCTACAATATTAGAGACTTGTCTATGAAAAGTATTACAAAATTTTTCCAAAACGCAATGACAAAAACACGATTTTAAACGCAAGAGGAGGGGCATCTTATGAAAAATAACGGAAGATTAATTTGCATGAACATCAAAGAATCCAATCTTCAACCTTGCGAAGTGTTTTTAGCCTTGTTCAGCAAAATAATTCGGGTTTTATTGACAACTTTGGTGTCATATTGAAGCTGAGATCCAGGGCTATCTTTTGACACCAAACTTGCATAGGAGGAAAATAAAAATTGTGGATAAAAGTTAGTAATCTTCAATATAATCCTCAACATGATCCTCAATTCTCAATTTAAGCCCAGACACTCAATTTCTTATTTTGTTGAGGATCATGTTGAGGATGAACACACTTTTATATATGATTTTCATCTTCACGTTTGGCAAGTTTGGTATCAAACAATAGCCCTGGATCTGAGCTTCAACATGACACCAAACTTGCAAAAAAATTCACCAAAGTTGAGGATTGAGGATGCATTGTGGGAGAGGCCTTGAAAACGAGCCCAGGGAAATTTGGATCTCTAAGTCAAATAATATTTCTCCATGCTCTATCGATCTGGAATAACAGTTTTCTCGGAACGCGACGACACCAACATGTGTTCCCTTGTAAGTGAAAATTGTTTTAAGAAATGTACTGGTTTTTCTGAGTGCCGAACTTCGGGAGGCCACAGTTCGGCGAATTACCGACGAAAAGATTACCGACGAAAAAAATCGTTTGCTTTCATTTAAAGGGGCATACCAACGCGTTACACTGCAAATTGAGGCGGGGAATCAGCAATTTAAAAAAACTCGGCCTTGTTTTCACTCGTTTCGACTCAAATATGATATTTATGACCTCATCCTTTTCTCAAAAAGTAGGCAGAAAACTTTCGTCGGATCAGGCAGAACGCTTATAGAAAATAGTCAAGATAGAATAAATTGCTGGTCCCGGCCTTAATTGCAGTGTAACGCGCCGGTATACCCCTTTAGGCCCAGACACTTGATTTCTTATTTTCTGGGGAGTCCGACCGAACTACAGAATTACAGAACTTCTTTTTTTTAATTATGGCGTTATTTTAGTTATTGTTCTCAATACGAGTAAGTCTATTTTTTGCCTTAATTACAGTCGAGCATCGATGACATAGGAGCTCTCAATACGAAACACTGAAAAGGTGCAAGGAATAACTTACACATTTGAAAAACTATCTGGACAATTTTTTTTAATTTTCCGAATTTTTCCGGGCCACCCTGTACATGTAGATGTATCAAATAATATACATACCGTATTTCCTCTAATAAGCGCCCCGGGGCGATTATTTTTCAACCTCTTCTTAGGGGGGGGGGGGGGGTGCGCTAATTGGAGCGGGGCGCTTATTATTCGAACTCTCGGCCCGAAGGCGCCGCGAAAGTCTGAGAAAATTAATTTTATTCAAAATTCCATAACAACACAAATCAACAAACAATCAGACAATGTGGTAGCTTGGTTTAATAACATCAAGATCATCGTTTTCAAAATGAAGAGATTCGTCGCTGATCTATACACTTTCTTCGTCTTCTTCCTTGTTCTTTTCTTCCGCCCCAGCCGCCTGTCGAATCGAAGAGCGCGCCGCCAGCAGTTCAAACTGTCTTTCTGGAATCGATCCATGTTCCTTGAAGCAGTGGATTTGATTATCTTCGCTCCCATTATTTCAGGCAGTGATCCCGCCATCGGAAAAGGAGAAATTCTGTTTTGCAAAGAAAGGAAAAAAACAAACCCTGGAATGACTTGGCAATGGCCGCAACCAGAAGTGACTTCCAAGCATCTACGATCCACTGGAGATAGACATCCATCAAAGGCGTTTTTGGATTGCCGCCGGACTTGAATTCCTGTCGAGCGTCAATGGCCATCCATCTATCACAAATTTTAATAGAAATTGAAATTCTGCAATAAATATCAACTCTCCGAAAATAGCAATTCATACTAGCTAAAATGGCCTTGATGGGGGGAGGCGCTTATTAGAGCGAGGACGCTTATTTTTCAACCTCGCTCTAGGGGGCGCTTATTAGAGCAAGGGCGCTTATTAGAGGAAATACGGTATATATCAGGGCTCGTATGTGTCCTTTTAAAAAAATTGCCCTTTTTAGAACCCCAATATTTTTTATTTTTGAAGTTTTTAGTCAAAATCTTTTTTTTTCGCTTCAAAATGGCAATAAGCACTGGAAAAAATGGCACGTTTTGACGAAAAATGGTCTAAATGTCCTTTTTTACCCAATGTTCTTTTTCGAAATTTTGAGTTACGAGCCCTGATATACATGCATCAAACAGGCATGCAGTGAAACCTCTAAAAATCTCATAGGGATAAAAAATTTAACTATAAAAAGTGTAAAAGGTGTGTGCCGATGTCTGAAACTAAAACTGGAAAGTGGCATCGGTAGAGTTCACAGCAGAGTGCGTGCTAGTTTTCTGCTTGTTTGCGATCTTAGTTGTATTTAACTGTTTTTGGGTGGGAGCTCTTACAGTCAACTTCGATAAATAACTCTGTCCGAATGGAAAAGCGTTCCTTATAATATGAGCTTCACTGTATCGAGGACTCCTGAAACCGAGGTTTGACTGTGCTGTGTTATTAATGTACATCAAGACTCAGCTAAGTTGTTCAAGTACTCAAGATTTTAGGTGACTGCCTCTTTTGGGCGATTATAACAGACTGTGATGAGGTGCTTTAATTTTCTAAACACACCTACTCCCGAGCGTATCTTTTGGAGACTTCTGATTCAGAATTTCACGCTGAACACGATGGTGTTTTCGGTTTAAAAAATCTTTGACAAAAAAGTTTGGCTAGAACCGTGTGAAAATTAGAACTTTTTTATTTTTTTGTCTTGCCACGAAAGTACGGAAAATGTTCATAACTTTTTATGTATTTTGCATTTTTATGATCCGTTCAGAGGGGCATGCTTGCCGCCGAAGGGAAATTTCAAAATAAATTTTTTTGGATAACCTGGTACCCGCCTTTAAAAATATTCTCATCGGCGTCGAGCATGCTCTTTAATGTATTTTGTAGAGACAAAGCTAAGCTATCTTTTGCCTGGTCGTTTGTTGAAGTATTTTTAAATTTAGGCGATGAGAAACCGCAGCTATTTTAATAATAGCCTCTGATGTGGACTCATCCCAAATGACTATAATTTTTTTACGCTTAAGATACTAAGTCAAAACAAGATTATATTTTGTAGGAAATTTATAAAGATTCTGAATCTGCGAAAAAATTAAAAATCTTTTTTCTGGTGAGTTATGCCATCTGTAAAATATGTCATTTTTTAGAGATATCATTTGCTTTCACTGCAGTTCAAACTGTTAATTTTAAAATTATGACACCAGATCCGTGTTTGGCATGGTCGATTTACCGTATTCTCTCTAATAGAACGCCACTCTCTTTTTGAACGCCACTCTCTAATAGAACGCCACGCTTTAGGGCCAAAACTAGGGGGTAAATCATGTTTTATTGCATTTTTAGCACAAAGTCTAAAAACTTTTGGGAGGTTGAAAAAATAACGCCATGGAGTTCTATTAGAGAGAATACGGTACATGTGAAAGTGCTCTGAAGAGAAACATTCATACTTCTGAAAAAATTTGAAATTCGGCTTAAGTGTATTATAAACAGTCAACCCAGAATGACCTTAAATGATATTTTTTAATTTTTTTTTAATGTTTTAAAATTTTTAACGTGCATAAAACACGTTTTTACATGGGGAGCACCATTTTTTTTTTTTTTTTTTTAAAATTTTTTTGATTTTTTGCTTTTGGGACATTAAACCACACGGGGTGTCAAATTTCAAAAATCGCAAAAAGGCTATTTTCCTGACAGGACAAATATAATTGACAATTTTTTGTTTATGTGAGATTTTTTTGAGAATTTTATGATTTTTTTTTTTTTAAAGCATATTGGTTGTTGAAGCAATCATCACAACAGGTTAAATCACGAAAATTGCTGGAATCGCACTTTCCCGTCAGGACAAAGATTAGATTTTTTTAAATTTCTTCATTCATGACTAATTGGATGTTGAGCTGAATTAAATTAATAATTATATAACCTTTTTTTTACTTAATTGGCCATGTTTACAGGAGCATGGTGTCAGAAAATTACTTTGCACTGGAGTGAAAGCAAGTGATAGCTCTAAAACTGACTTATTTTATAGACAGCGTGACTCACCAGAAAAAAGCTTTTTTTTTCGATTTTTTGCAGATTCAGAATCTTTATAAATTTCCTACAAAATGTAATCCTGTTGTGACTTAGTATGTTAGCGTTAAAAACTATAGTCATTTGGAAATGAGTTCAGATCAGAGGCGAACATTATAATAGTGAGGGTTTCCCATTGCCTAAATTTCAAAAATACTTGAGCCAATGATCACGGACAAGATAGTCTTGTTTTTACTCTACAATATACATTAAAAAGATTATAAAAGTGTAAAATAAATCAAAGTTATGAACATTTTCCGTACTTTCGTGGCAAGACAAAGAATAAAAAAGTTTTAATTTGCACACGGTTCTAGCCGGAACTTTGTCGAAGATTTTTTAAACCGAAAACACCATCGTGTTCAGCGTGGAATTTTTAGTCAGGAGTCCCAAAAATCAAGCTTGGGAGTCGGAGTGTTAACAAAATATATCCTTTTTGTTCAAGGTTTACAACTATTGGGAGCCGTTGCATCTTCTTCTGTTTGGCAGAGGTTTTCAAACCTGGGAATACTCTCCTGCGTATGCTATTAGGTTACTTTCACAAGTTTTGATCATACAGCTTAATTAATCAAATAAATTCTCCGCAGATCCTGGTTATACATTAACCTCCACAATTTCCCTGCTCAGCTCATGTTTCCTTTGTTGGCCTCCTCTAAAGCCGCCTTCTTTCATACTCTCAGATTTGTGATTGGTAATTTTTCCACTTCACATATTTCGATATATAGATATATTTTGTAGGATTTGTTGGCCTTAGCGCGGACATTTGCCTATATGAAAGTGTGAGTCAAAGATTGGGCAATCGTGTCGCTTTGCTCTACATGATATTCAATATGTTTTCCATCGGGATGTTTAATGCAAGGTATTCGAAAAACAACATACTTTTAGGGCTCTAACTAAAAATAGCCCCTAAAAATCTGAATTCTACTGACAAATTACTGAATTCCACTAGCAAACATTGAGTTAGAATTTTTCTCTAAGTTTTTCAATAATTTTTAAAATTTTGACCCTACGAGCGAATACACCCCTCCCCCTTCTCAACGATTTTCTTTCTTTAACAAAAAAATTTTCGACTGTAACGTTTGACTACCTGGCGTTTTCATACCTCCACGACTATGGCAAAATCAGGCCCAAAACTTTGATTCAATAAATTCAATAAACTAATAATATTAGGTTGGCGCATAATTAACGTCGCTTTTTTTAAACTAATGTTTAAGCGTCAAAATCATTTCGAAAAATTGTTCTTAATAAACCATTGTGAAGCTCTGTTATTCCTCTTCAAAATGTGTTATCGGTATTGTTTGGATTATTTGAAAAAAGTCGACATTTAGGTCCAAACATTAGTGATGACATCATGGATAGTTGATACGTATTTTCATCACTTTAACTGGTCAAATTTTTATTGAGGATTCAGCGTTTGAGCAACTTCTTAGTGCTGTCTTGTAGCTCAGTTCAAGAGCTTCAATAAATATTTTACAGAATAATTTTTAAAAATTTAGTTGTGGAGATATGCAATTTTCAAAAAAATAAATTTCCTTTAAAAATCCAAGTTTTTCGGATTTTCGGTCATTTTTAAAGGAAATTTATTTTTTTGAAAATTGCATATCTCCACAACCAAATTTTTAAAAATTATTCTGTAAAATATTTATTGAAGCTCTTGAACTGAGCTACAAGACAGCACTAAGAGGTTGCTCAAACGCTGAATCCTCAATTAAAAATTTGACCAGTTAAAGTGATGAAAATACGTATCAACTATCCATGATGTCATCACTAATGTTTGGACCTAAATGTCGACTTTTTTCAAAATAATCCAAACAATACCGATAACACATTTTGAAGAGGAATAACAGAGCTTCACAATGGTTTATTAAGAACAATTTTTCGAAATAATTTGACGCTTAAACATTAGTTTAAAAAAAAGCGACGTTAATTATGCACCAACCTAATAAAAAAGATTTGGGGTTCTAAAAAAAGACAATATTTTTTTAAAGAGGACACATACGAGCCCTGATTTCGGGGGAAATTCAATTAAATGTCCTATAAAAGGAAAAAGTGTCTGTCGTGTATAGAATGGTTCTGGTGAATTCATCCTCAATGGATTGATCCTCAGTGAATCTGTTGAAATCCTAAGTTCCTAGAAAAAGTAAGGTTAAAAACGCCACGCAGGAACCACAAGAAACATAAAAAAACATGTTTAACTACGTCCAAACGTACGCTGACCTAAGTTGCGCCTAAACCTAAAATACTAAAGAATGCGGGGCGCTACCGGAGTATAAATGACAAATGGTCGAAATCACATTAATTCTTAGAAATAATGTTTTTTTTGAACTGCTGAGGTTTTGATCATTTTTAAAGGGAATTTTAAGTCGATATAGGGTGTTTGGAAACACTTTAAAAAAATTTCATTAGAGGGGGGGGGGTATACTCCGGTAAGGTCGAATGTGCTATTGTCGTGTAAAAAGCCACTACTAAAACGGAATCTAATAATTACTACTTGAATCTGACCTAGGTACTACCATCTAAGTCGTAGTACTTTCGAGTATTGCGTTGGTCCATAAGTTCGCGGGTAGTTATACACAATTCGGAAGATTTCTGGATGGGCTCCATAAGTTTTAACTAATGCAAGCCATTAAAAATTAGCAGATGGGTTGCACAATCAAAATTGGTTTTGTGAAATCAGAGCAAAATTTCCTGATGCGTTTACAAATTTTATTAAATTTTAATTTCGATACCCATCAAAAAATTTTGTTTTGTTTTTACAAATTCAATTTCGATTGTCCAGCCCATCTGCTAATTTTCGCTGGCCTGTATCAGTAAAAACTTACGAAACCCATCCACAAACCTTCCGAGTTGTGTATAAGGACCCGCGAACTTACGGACCAACCCAAGGTTGTAGTATACCGTATTTCCTCAAATAAGCGCCCCGGGGCGCTTATTTTTCAATTCCCCAAACATCGGAAAATTTGGAATTCGATTTCGAGATTTTTGGGTGCTTAACCAAAATCTAAAAAATGGAATCGGTAGAGCTCGTGAGAGTTAAGAAAACGTATCAAACAGCTTTGCAAAATATTGCTTCTACACTGAGATCCAGACCCTCAAAGTCGAGGGGGGGACTCTTATTAGAGGAAATACGGTAGAATCCCCCCACGCAGAGTGATCGAATGGAGGAGATAACTTCATATTCGTGTTTCTCGATCCCGATTTCATGAGAAAGCCGCGTGTTTTTTTGTTCTGAAAAAAAATGTATCATGGTTTTTTAATCAAAGTTTTAAAATTTTAAAATGGCGCCTTTTGAATTTTAAAGGGATTAAGGGTTTTATTGGGAGGGGAAGGGAATAAAAGGGGCCACTTTTATAGCAGAACAATAAAAAAGTAAATATATGTATTCTTCGACTGCCTCATCATATTTTTCAACTGGGCCGTGGCAAAAAGAGACTCTATGCGCATTTTTTGATCTAGAGTACTTCTTGGAATCATGTCTAAGGTAAGTGAGTGCGCGCATCTCTAACTCACAAGCCCATTGGAGTTGAGATGCGCAGACCCACATACCTTAGACACAAATCACTCGAAAGTGACTTTGGATGCATGAAAAAGCATGCATACGAGAGTTTATTTATGCGGTAGGCCCCAGTATTCAAACCTATGTCCAACATCTTCTTGTTAGTGGGCCCTGTATGATTAGTGGCCCCCTTTTATTCCCTCCCTTCCCAATACAGCCCTTATTCCCTCTAAAATTCAAAAGGCGCCAATTTAAATTTTTCAAATTTTGACTAAAAAACCATGATACCCCCCCTGTGGTTCGAATTTTTTTTCTCAGAATCAAAAAAAAACACGCGGCTTTCTCATAAAATCGGGATCGAGAAACACGAATATGAAGTTATTTCCTCCATCCTATCACTCTGCGTGGGGGGAGGGATTCTATACTTAAGCCCAACCCAATACTACTTGGTACTTAGTAATTAAAATTACTGCCACCAGGATTGGACCTGGTCAGTGATTTCAAAACTCACCCTCATCCTCAACCTCACCTCAACCTGAGCCTCATCCTCAACTCAACCGTAAACTCAACCTCATCCTCAACCTCAACCGAAAAAAAATTAAACTCAACCTCATCCTCAACTCAACCTAAACTCAACCTCAACCTCAACTCAACCTCAACCTCAACTCAACCTCAACTTAACTCAACCTTAACTTATCTTAACCATAAATGAACGTTTCTTTAAAATTAACGACCCTATTTTATGTGCTTTTTGGAATTCTATACTTCGGCCACATAAAAGATGTCAAAGTCAAAAATTGTAGCATACAAGTCAACCTTCAAGTCAATTTGACTCGACTTTTACTTCGCTTCTCTCGTCGGTTCACCTCGTGACTTTGATATTCTGGTTGTGATCAAGATGTTGCGCTGACTTATACAATATCCAAAACAACAAATGACATACTTTTTTTATTTCAGGTAACAGACCATATCACAGTAAGAATGAATTATTCATTCCCAAAAAACATATTACAGTATACAACTAACTGTGAATTCAACAAATGAAATAAGGATTTGTTTCTATGTCGAGCTGTGGCTAGTCCTGCCTGGGAGAAAACCCGTTCGATAGGAGCGCTGGTGGCCGGAATAGAAAGCACCTCCAAAGCCAGGATTGCGATTTGCTTAGCATCCTGAAAGAATTATTAAGCTTTGCTTAAGCTCATATCAAAAAATACCGTGTCCAACATATTAACCCACCACTTCAGAGGATCTATTGCTGAGGACGATGCGTTCAAAACACGGTTCAATACATCCCGCACCCACGATTTAGCACTCGACTGCGAGACCTCCTTTTGACTTCGAAACTTTTTATTTTCAGCAGCTACTTCTCCCAGAATTTGATCTAACGTAGCATTCTGCACAGCTCTTGCTGATTTGCTGACATCTTGCTGCTGGGACTTTTCATACCAAACCTTAAGACAGAGATTGAAAGTTCCACACACAAAATCTGCTTAATCAAATACCATGTTTTGAATTTCACATACTGCAATGCTGAAGTCAGTTTCACTTAGATAGCCAGCTGTGTTTGGGTCGAGTGCAGTAGCGACTATGAAGATAGGCTCAAAGTTTGATCCCTCACTGTCAATTACCATTTTAAAACGTTTGTCCATCAGTTTCTTCAATGCTTCGGCTGTTTCTGACTCGGAATTTTCCTGAGATGACAGATACCAGTTATCCAGTCGTATATGAAATGAAAATTTACCTGGAAGTTTTCTAGGGATCTATAGATTGCTTTCACATAGCCGTAAATCTTGGAAATCGTTACAATTTTCTCAGCCTGAACGCGAAGAAGGACGTCAGCTAATAGTTTGGTGAGAGCATAGACTTCTTGTAGGAACTGAAACACAAAACTCCGTAGCTAAAACACAGACGCAAAATTGCTCACAACGTTCTCTGATTCTGTTGGGTGCTCCCAGTCTTTTGCTTTAGCAACTTCGATGACTTCCTTTTTGATTTTTAGATAGCAACCAGTCACGGCAATCTGCGATGCCCAACGAGTTTTGGACGGTGAGATAAGACGTTTACCACACTTTTCTAATAGAGACGTCTTAGCACTTGGAGATTTTCGGAACTGTCCAATAAGGTTCATCATTGTTGAGTACCCTTGGTGTGTAGCCACGTTTTCTCTGAAGATTTGCATGATAACCAGTTGCAATGCATGAGCGAAACATCCTATGCGGAGCGAGAAGGCAGACCTGAACAGCAGATGTATGCAAATAGACAACAAATGAGACAAAAATTACTGAAGCCATAGTTCAAGTTCACAGGAGTCATTTATTTGCACATCCTCTTGTATTTCTGCTTGTTGTAAGCCTCTTTCTTCTGTTTCTTCATGGTGCTGAGCATCATTTCCTTTTATGTCCAAGAGCTCGATGTCTAGTTCATCTTCATCCGGTATACACTCAGGATCAACGTCAGCTGAACAAAATAACTTGAACCCAAGTTTTTACTTCACTTTTTTAGATATTACCTTTGCGAATGTCACTAAAACCCTTGACCATGTTGCTTCCTCCATCAGTAACGATCTTGAACGCATCGGATAGGAGGAGACCATATGAGCTGACAATTTTCTCAGTTTCTCTTCTTATATGCGCACCAGTATGAGAGCCCAATAGCTGTTGAAGACCAAGAAAGACGCATCTTAGATTCGCAGCCTCATCACAATAATGCAGTGTCACACCTTGAGGAAGATCAAAATTACTAGTAATATTAAAAAAGTTCTAACCCAAGTAAGCATGATTCATTCCGCCATCCGTCCATACATCGCATGTAAGAGAATAGCGATGGTGCAGTCTGCTCACTTCATCCTTGATTTTGGCTTGAACTTTCACAAAATGAGCATTAAGGAGTTGCTTGAGCGAAGAAAAGCTTCTTGGAAGCTGAAAAAAGCCAGTAAAGGAGGGTAGAAAAGACAATTAACGAATTTCACTTCTATCTTTGGAGAGAGGATTTGGAGAAATCGACGCATAAGTGGGTGCAAGAAGATGTTGATGGGCAATGACGGAATAGACAGTACTGCGCAGAGGGCGTTCCGAATTTTGTTCGACCTAAGAGAAAAAACGTGGATAGAGTAGAGGCTTTACTATTACCTTACTTTTCCTTTGGCTCATTTTCATTCTCAGTCGCAGAAAGACGAATTTTTTTGGCTGGTTGTTCCTTGTCCTGATGCATTTTTTCCAGTGCTTCGTCACGGCTGTCTTATGATTTGCGATCACCGAAAAACAGACAGGTAAAAAGGCCAGACTCATAATCAAAAAGTATCTACCTGTGAGCACTCGACGCATTTCATCTTTGATTCGCCCATGACTTGCACCTCCACATAGTTGTTCCAGACTTCATCCCGATTGCGTTTTTTTCCAGGCGTCCTTGACTGACTTGACGAGAACAATGACATCTCAAAAGAATAATTTAACGTAAAGCATGAAGTGAAAGTTGAGTTTGAGTTGAGGTTGAGGTTGAGTTGAGGTTGAGGTTGAGTTGAGGTTGAGTTTAGGTTGAGTTGAGGATGAGGTTGAGTTTAATTTTTTTTAAACTCAACCTCATCCTCAACCTCAACTGCGAGTTGAGGTTGAGGATGAGGTTGAGTTGAGGATGAGTTGAGTTTACGAGTTGAGGTTGAGTATGAGGTTGAGTTTTGAAATCACTGGACCTGGTTGGCTAAAGCCATTGCTGACATCATTCGTTGAAGAAATATTAAGAAATCACATAATTATGACTTTAATAAGGCACCTGATATTAAAAACCTAATGGCAGAATATGGCGATTTGTGACTATCATACGCCTCTTAACTTGCCGTGATTATTATTTCCATCCTCTAATAAGTCAAAAATTTTCTTCGTCTGTTTTCACATAAATTATATTTGATAGACGCACTAAGATATTTTATAAATAGAAATTTTCGAAAAATTGGTAAAAGACTTGAGTTGTCAGGCCGAGGGATTGAAATCGAGCTTCCGGCTCCAAGCTTGACTTTTTATTCTAACTTTCGAGCCGATCCCTCGGAACTTTCGAGCCTCAAGCCGAGGGCTCGAAAATATCGAGGGGTGGACAACCCTATAAATAACGAAAATGTAAAATGTTTTTTTTGCTAATTTATAAAAGGCCTACAGTAAGACTTTTTTTCAGCTGTGCCTTCCTGCCCTCCTCATTCAGTATGATTATGAATGCCTTTGCAATGGCTGCATATTTACAAGAAAAATGGTATAATAAGTTTTGGAAAAACGTGGGTTTTTCAACGAATCAATACATACAATGCATACCATAATACAAAGCATCCCGAAGTTGATTTTTACGACTCACATATACCAATCTCTTTACAGCTACTTCTAATGTTAGCGTTTCTCAGCCGATTAACTGTTAAAATCCTAAGTCCGCGATTTTTTTCTAAAAGTTGGAAAACTTCACCACCATTTTTACCCTGACTTTTCGGCTTGGCCACCCAAAGTAAACCAATCTTAAAATATACATAGCACAGCTAGGAGCAAATTCTGGTTTGCAGACTTTTTCCACTTCTGAATTCTGGTTCTGGTTTTCTTTAAAGTTATAGATTCTGGATCTGATATTTTTTTAAAGCTCTGTCACCTAAGTATTTTAGAAATTTCCCGAAGGTGACACCGCAAAAAGTCAATAATTTTTGCCATTTTTTCCCTCAAATTCATTGATACCGAAACGGTAAAAGATCACAAAAATTAAGGGAAATAAGATGTGCGACCCTTAGAGGGATCGACCTTAAAGGGATGTCAGCCCCTCTCATTCGGCTGCATTTTTTAAATATTTTTCTAGGTTTTGGGCCATTTTCTGCACTTGTGTAAGCGCTCTCGTAGGCTGGCCATTTGCCGCAGTGCTTGGCCTACCAATTGCTTTGGAAATGCTGGTTTTCCGAGCCAAACGCTTGGGCTTACGATTCATCCTATTCTCTATGGCATCAGCTGCTATTGTACTTCCGGCCCTCTATTTCGTTGACTCATTCTACTATGGCAAACCAGTCATTGTTAGTTTTTTAGATTTTTTGAAAAATGGTTTTTTTGAGTATTTTAGGCCCCTCTGAACATAGTCCTCTACAATATATTCTCAGACCACGGACCAGACCTGTATGGAGTAGAGCCGATCAGTTATTACCTCAAAAATCTGTTCCTCAACTGGAATATTTTGCCTATGTTTGCACTACTTTCATTACCTGTGTCTCTCTATGTCTACACCAGAAATACCTATACTGTTGTAGGCAATCAACAAAAAGATTATATTCAATTGGGTGGGTTTGAATTTTGAAGAATTTGAGTTACTCTAAGTTTTTACCGAATGCTATTTTCAAGAAAATCGAAATTGCCGAAAATTTCGATTTCTAGCCCTTATTCAGGGTTATCAGTAAAAATGCCAACAGTAAGGATGCCAAAACACAGTGCGGGGATTAATTTTTTTCTGGTTTTGCAGTTAATTTTATTCGGGAAACACGTTTGAGCCCGTTCTAACATACGCTGGCCTATCCTTAAGCCTAAAGCCTAAGTGCGTCAGAAAGTGTGAAAACAACAAAAAATTGAATTCCCGCATTTTTTGTTAGCATTTTGGGGCGTAATCGTTTCGCCAATGAAACTTTCGCCAATGGCATCTTTTCGCGAATGAGATCACTTCGCCAATGCATCTTTTTGCCAATGGCATCTTTTCGCCAATAGACTCTTTTCGCCAATAGACTCTTTTCGTGTATACTCTTGATTTCTTTGGCAAATAAGCGGTGAGAAGTGTAAATGTGATTTAAATTAAATAATTTAATTCTTTAAATAGGGTACACATCCAATAGAGAACAGATGATCTCTCAGGTTCGACTCCCAGTGGTTGCATAACCTATTATTTCACTGTATAATTTAAAGTAAATTCACTGACTACTAAGGTCAAAAACTATCCAGGAATTGATTGGAATCAATTCCAGCACTGCTTTACTGTCACCAAATTCCCTAATTTTGGGAGTTCGTGCAAATGACCATCCAGATGAAAGGAAACCATCCAAATGATGCATACTTAGTTTTATATTGCCTCAACCTCTACCAATTTTATTTATTTGTTGACGCGTTTAGTATTTTCTAGAGTAATATGAATCCTAAAGCTCTCGGTTTAAAAATTCTGGCTCTCTTCTCTGTTGATGCTGTCATCCTTCGCTCTGGCCTTAGGTATCTTCTCTCTTTTGTTCCTTTTTTTCAGCTCTCGGTTCACGGGGAACCAGATAGAAATTTTTCCACGCCACAATCACCTCAGAAAAGTGGGTAGTGAGCAAAGTTTTTACCAAGGAAGAAAAGAGTATTTTTGAGGGGTAGGATTTCGGTATTATTTGGGAACTAACGTTTTTTTGCAACTTTTATTCACATGATGATTTACAATCAAATACTGAAAATGACGTCAGGAAGCAGAGCTACATTTTGAGTGTAAGGTTATAAATAACCTTGTTTAATTAAAATTGCAAAAAACGCCAGTTCCAAAATAATACCAAAAGTCCCAGGAAAGCCCTGGGTAGAATGGCATAAATTTGGACATCGTACAATGTTTCTTAAATTTTAGCTTTGACTAAATATAACTTTTTTCTCTATTTGATATCTCAAAATAAAGCCTAGAATCTTCGCTACATTTCGGTATATGAAACGTATGAATTGCCGAAAAAAGTCAAAAAATATCAACCAAGAGTCAAAGAAAAACTCTCAAAAACCTTCAATTTTCGGCAATTTAGCCTATGTTAGCTCAGATAAAAGCTTCAGAAGGTGTGAAAGCCTGCGCTGATAATCTTATCGGATAGGAAAGAGCGTTAAGAACATTTGACACCAAATTTGTCATTTAAAGGAGATAAAAAGGGACAGAATCCGTCAAGTAACCCCCCTCCCTAATGAGTGTTTTTCTCTAAGCTGACTTTGTTCACTTTTCACCCATTTTCCAGCTTTTGAAAACGAAACCAAGTGTATTTTGGACGCTTCGCGGCGAGAGACTAACACACTCCTCATTGCAAGGGATTGGGGTGAAAAAAAATCAAGGGATCCGAAAAAAGTATGCTTAGAGAAAAATACTCTTTATAGGGGGGTTACTTGGGATCTTCACGAAAAAAGGGTACCCACCAGTGTTTTGCTGAGGACACTTTTTGGGCCTGTGAGTGAGAATGACATTTGTCCTGAGAGCCTGTGAGAGTGAGAATTCAAAAAATTGTCCTCACAGAGTGGGAGTCAGAGTGAGAATTTTTTTGTCCTCACAACTTGTGAGTGAGAGTGAGAATAAAAAAACAGTTTTTATTCTCAGTGAGAATCTCACTAACAGTAAGATTCTCTTTGAAAGGAAAAATTTCAGTGAGAATTACCGTATTTCTTCTAATAAGAGCCCATGGGGGCTTATTTTTCAAACCCCTGAAATCTGAAAATTTTGGGGTCGAGCTCGAAAATTTTGAGTGCTCAATCAAAATCTAAATCGCAGAATCAGTAGAGCTCGTGGGAGTTAAGAAAACGCAAAAGAACACATTAGCAAAATATTTGTTCTGGGCTCAGACAGGGGTCTTCAAAGTTAGGGGTGGGCGTTTATTAGAGCATGGGCGCTTATTAGAGGAAATACGGTAAGCCAAAATCGGATCTATTGAACGTCTTTTTATTCCAGGGTTCCAGCAAGGAGGTGGTGTGATACCGACTGGTGAAAAGTTTCCTCTCTCGGTAGGCAGCCTTTTCTGGATCTTGTGAACCAGCTCTCCTATTCACCAAAATCGTCATCATTGTTCCAATTGTTGTTGTATATCCATTGAATAATTTTTTTTGGTTGTCAAAAATCATTATTCTGTGAGTTTAGGGTTACTATAATTCGGTACAAGTCGGTACAAAGTATGAGTCGGTACAATTATAACCTGGTACACTTTTTCAAATTTTATGGCCGTTTGTCCACAACCTTAATACTACCATTTGCGGAATACCGGCTCTTATTCACTTAGGAGGGGCCGCAGACTTTTTTATTTCTATCATTTGTGATGAAGAGTGTGCTGACTGCGAAGTGGCCAACCTTTGGTAGGTACTTAAAAATATACCCGTTATCTGAAAACTGGCCAGGATTACATAAAGACAGGATGGTTTTATTTCATCAGCGCAAATTCCAAAGAACGAGACAGTGCATGAGAACAGTGGTTTAACAATAATGAGCAAGATTCTCTTGATTAGCGCTGACCCTGAGAGCATTCACGACTAATATGGACGGTTTCCTGGCACTTGTCTGGAGAAGACATAGACATTTGCAAAGAGTAACGAAAGAGAAAAAGAAATCGAAAACAAACAAATATCGCAAAAATAAATTTTAAGACGTTTCAGTTACTTTGTGCAAAAGGGCACAAAGTAACTCAAACGTCCATAATAAGTCGTTTGAGTTACTTTGTGCCCTTTTGCACGCCATAACTCAAACGCCCCTATGCCGTATCCACCCACTGGGAATCGAACCTGAGAGATCATCTATTCGCTATTGAATGTGTACCCGATTTAAAGAATTAAATTATTTAATTTGAATCACATTTTCACTTCTCATCGCTTATTTGTCAAAGAAATCAAGAGTATACGCGAAAAGAGTCTATTGGCGAAAAGACGCCATTGGCGAAAAGATGCCATTGGCGAAAAGATGCCATTGGCGAAAAGATGAATTGGCGAAAAGATGCCATTGGCGAAAAGATGCATTGGCGAAAAGATGCAGTTGGCGAAATGACCTTATTGGCGAAAATTTCATTGGCGAAACGATTACGCCCCGGCATTTTTACCTACCACCCTTATTTACCTACTTAATACACTACCACCCTTTACCTATCACTCTTGTTTAGTTCGATGTAAGCATTGGTAGCGTTTTCAATTTTTTTCTAATTTTTTTGAATCTGCTTTTTTAGATTTTTAATTTATTTTGGCTGTTTTTAAAGAAAATTTTTTAAAAGAAAATTTAGTTTCATGTAGTGAATTTACAAAAAGGTTGCAATTATAAAAATTCACCTATCGCTACTCAGTTTTCTCTGTTGCTTTTTTTGGCTTTGGTTTAAGCGCAAGAAGTGTTGTAAGTAAGTTGTCTCCTGGCTCAACTCGTCTCCGCTCTGGCTTATGCAAGAGCCGACATCTTTGGGAGCCGATTGCTCCGAGCTTTCTAAATGTTATTCCATCCCGAACAAAAAAATTATACCAAAAAGAGGAAAATCAATTAAAGATCGTCCCTTTAAAGGGGCATGCCCGTGCGTTTGAAAAAATTATGCGGGGAGCAGAAATTTTTTTTGAAGCTTACCATTTTTCACTCGCTTTACGTCAAATTTGATATTGATTACTTTATACTACTGATAAAAACTAGGCAAAAAACTGTAAAATTTTAGTTGAGAAGGCATGTAAAAATACTTTGAGAAAGAAAATAACTGCTGGTCCCTGCCTTGTCTCTGTGTCGCTCACGGCATGCTCCTTAAAATTAAATTCCAAAATTGCTCACTCAAAACACAAAAGTGTTAAGAAAACCGTGGCTTAGGCTGATCGAAATATTTGGTTGAAAATATATCAGTGATTATGGGATTTTTCAAAATTTTCTTGACAATTCACTCATAAAAATGTTTATTATCATTTCAGAATACTCCGCATCCTATTGGTATCGCTACTTTCCCGTGCTCACCATTTACTTAGCGGCATCTCTCTGGTTGCTGATTTTCTTTTCGCAGCCACATAAAGAAGAACGGTGAATTAATTTTGAAATTTTTCTTCAAATATTTTATTTTGTTTAATTCCAGTTTTCTCTTTCCAATCTACCCTTTAATTTCTGTGTTAGCAGCTATTGCATTGGATTCTCTGTTGCGAGTATCCAACAAACTGCATAATTTGGTCATTTTGGTGGTGGCCACATTTATTTTACTATCTCTATCACGGGGTATTGCTCTCCATAGAAATTTTTCTGCTACTTTGGAGACTTACAAGGGATTCCACGACCACTTCATGGTCAAGCAATCTCAGATGGACTTTGCCAATATGCAGGTTGGAAAATTTTGAACTTTTTAATGAGTCAAATTTTAAACTTATAACAACATGGTATTCAAAAAATTCCATCTTCTTTTAAATTTGGAAAAACAAATGGCAAGGTTGGATTTTTCGATTTTTTGACTAGACTGTCGTGTCAAGTTTGGCAAAACGCGTAGGAAATGGAGGTAAAAAAGGTGTCGAAATTTAAGCTTTGAGTGCTGACTAGAGCAGTTAAGCAAACCGAATATCAAAAGCAAACCACTATTTTTGGTCACCTAAATTGGAAACCCAAAAAATTCGAAATTACAGAACGTTCAGGTTGGACAGATGGTAAAACATAAAAGCATGATTTAGTTTTCAAAAAGCAGGATTATGAACCAAAAAATCTTCAAAAAGCAGGACACCGTGAACACCAGATTCGATGTACAGGGTGCGTCAGAATTACGCGGCTACCCTTAAAAATTTTGGCAATATATCCCCGTTCGCTTTTGATATTCGGTTTGCTTAACTGCTCTAGTCAGCACTCAAAGTTCGTTCCAGCTTAAATTTCGACACCTTTTTTACCTCCATTTCCAACGCGTTTTGCCAAACTTGACCCGACAGTCTAGACCCCCTTGCCTGGTTGATTTACGTTACTATTTTGTGATCTTTTTCAGGTCTTTTTTATATTTTTACGGCTGTTGCATACCATCTTGAGTGAAGTTGGAGATTTCCGAGGGATAGCGCCTGAATTTCGGAATTCGACCGGACAGTGGGCTAGCCACACAATTTTTTTTGGGTGGCCGCGTAATTCTGACGTACCCTGTACACTCGATCTAGTGTACACCCAGAAGCTGTCCGGTCCGACGAAAGACTCTTGTTTTATTGTACACTACCAAATATAGATGAAAGTTGGAATTTTCAGTTATTTTATTACAGAGTTTCGATAATTTTTCAAAATTTTAAAGAAGTTAATTTCAAGAAAAATTGCCCCCATTTGAAATAGGACATTTATCAGGTATAACTGGCAGGTAAAATTGTTTTAAGTTTCCTCGTTTTGATATTTCAATTCCGGCAGATGTTATCAAATTTATTACAGAATACCCGCTCAGTCGATTGAATAATACTACACTCACTTAGTTATAGATAGAAAAGCCCACTGGCGTAATTAAAGAATACCCTACGCACACAATTTAATAAAACCTTACCTATTCTTCTCTCTTTTGTTACTCTTTTCAGTTCTCGGTTTAACCTTCAGTTAAGATCTTCTCTTTAATTGATTGGGTAGATTTCTTCTTTTCTGCTTTTCATCCTGCTTTTTGGAGACGAAAAGCAGATTTTTAAGCGCGAAAAGCAGGAAAACCTGCCTTTTCCTCCAAATGTAAACCATGAGTACGGTTAACCGAAGAATTTATTATCTGTCTAAAAAAACAAAAAATTGAGTGTACCGACGTCGGCCGACAAATGTTAAGTTAATGCATTTTCGAAATTCTTTGCAAGACAATTTTACAAAGAGTGACCCGAAAATTAGGGACTATAAAATGGGGAATTTTATACTATCTTCATCAGTTTGGTCGTTTGCTTTGGTGGTCAACAGTTGCTCTTCCTCGCTCTCTGCTTGTTGTGAAAAAATAAAATGGCTTCCATTCCCCGGGTGATATTGCTACGCAGCCGAACAGCAAGGTGGTCTTCAATGCTCCCTACGATGACAAGCATACCTACCACATCAAGGTTAGTTCATTCTATTGATAGTTTACTTCATTTATTTCTTTCTCTATATGCAGATCATCAATTCGGGAGGTCATCGCATTGGTTGGGCCATCAAGACTACGAACTCGAAGCGTCTGGGAGTGGATCCGCCATGTGGAGTGCTGGACCCGAAGGAATCTGTGCTGATGGCTGTGTCCTGCGACTCTTTCGACATCGGCTCCGAGGACACTCAGAACGACCGCATCACTATCGAGTGGACCAACACGCCTGATGGAGCAGCCAAGCAGTTCCGTCGCGAATGGTTCCAGGGTGATGGTATGGTGCGACGCAAGAATTTGCCGATCGAATACAATCCTTAGAATCAATTTATTGTCTCCATGTGATCTGTACCTGATGAAATAAAAACATGTGTTGAGTGTCTTTGTCTTTTACCTCCTCCAGGATGCAGCGATTTTTCCTCTACCTTTTTTACCAAGCTAATAATCGAAATTTGTCAATAATCGCTGTCTATTGCCTCGGTGGATCACTCCAATCGCTTGCCTATTTTACTTAAAGGACCATGAAACTTGATAAACACAGCAATTTGGAAATTTTGATTCGCGCGGGACCACCCTGATTTTGTCAATAATGTTGTCGAATTAATTTTTTTTCTGTGTTAAAAATTTGAACTCTATTTATGAGTAGATTTTTAAAATTAACCCATATAAGTAATTATGGTGCAGTGAAAGTAGGATAAGTCGTCCGATCTGGCAATGTCGAGAAACGTTGGGCTCGACTAGTAAACGGTTCTATATTTTGAAAAAATTTTACATGCAAACGAAAAACAATTCGAAAATATTATTGACAAAATTAGGGTGGTCCCGCGCGAATTTAAAATTTCCAAATTGCTGTGCTTATCAAGTTGCATGGTCCTTTAAGACTTATGCTAAATCGATCTTCCACACAGGGATGCTCATATACGGCCTATCCGACTAAAAATAGGCCGTTTTTAGGACTTTTTACGGCCTATTTTAGGCCGTATTTTCCTATTTAGGATACGGCCTATTTAGCCGTATGCCGATTTTAGGCCGTTTTCCTATTTTAGGATACGGCCTATTTAGGCCGTATGCCGATTTTAGGCCGTGGTACCGTTTCAGTTTCCTCAAGAAATTAATGCAGTTTCTTTTTTCTTCATCCATTTTTTGCCTGATACTTTTTGTTTTCTCATGTCGTATGTTACAATATATACATAAAACATATACATTTATTACTGATTAATCAATTTTTACAGATGTTGAAAATAAACGACTTCTTATTAGTGAGCGAAGAGTTATTATCGAAGATATTTTTTCTTTAGTTAGTCGGTTTCTTAAATCAGTGGCAACAAGTCGTAAATTTGAAACGCTCGCTCGCTAGGAGCGCTTGAAGCTGTCATTGAAAAAACTTCCTTGGCAACTTGTGCGAGAATGGATAGTTCTGAACATTGCTTAATTCAACAGCTTAAAACATTATTTTATTACCTTTCGTGAAGCGACCAAAATTCCAATGGGTCCATATTCACTAAAGGTAATAAAGCAAAAGTAGCTATCTCGTGTTCTAGCGAGTCTTCTATCTCGATTGGAAAATCTGATTCTCGTGGACCCTTTTCAGTTGGTTGAGCAGAAATATATTTCTGAGCGAGGCTTCTAACTCTCAGCTTAGCCTAAATATGGAACTTTTACATCGTTATTAAGACACTTTCTATACCATATCACTGTTCCAATTCGGCACGTGTTTCATAATTTCCCCAACTGAGCTTTAATAAAAGGATCTAAAAATGCAGCAGCCAGGGGAACTGTCGTATCCATCTGCTCAATTTTTTTTTCAAGGGCCTCCATAGCTGATAATGCAAAACAACCAACAAGCGTTGAATCTCCTCGATTAGCATAGCTTTTTATTTTATTTTTCAAAAAGGCGATACGTGAAACTACAAGTGATATGGTGACGGTTTTATCTGCCTGCAATATGTTTTTTCTCTTGAAATAAACGTGAAGTATCAATAAGCGACCATTTCGATTAGCGACCCTCTCTTAGCAACTATTTAAATTACCCTTTGTGACAAGAAATTTCTAAATTGAAAATTGTTAAGCATTTAATAAAAAAGCATACTTTGCCAAACATGCCCGTCGTTGCTTATTGTATGGTTGCTAATCGAGAGTCGCTGATCGATAGTCGTTTACAAATAATACTGAGTATATCTGTTCAAACCTGTAGGTCTTTGATAGGGCCTTCAAACAATTTCAAGAAGTCAGCATAAATGCTCAAATCGTTTCTTTTCAAAACGATCTCTTCTAACTTATTCACTAAATCTGGGGCTAGTCTTGCTGTCTCTGTTTGAATATCGCCTAAGCTTTTGATAAATGCAGTAACCATCGTTAGTGTTGCTAGCCATCTTGTTTCTCCAGGCGCACTTAGAGCACCACCTAGAGAAACTCGCAGTGATACTCTTTTTCTGGCACTTGCAACAACGCTTTTAAGTTCATGAAGAGTAAGACTAAATGATTTAAGTCTTCTGACACAAACGTCACTTATACCGGTTTTAACATATGGAATGACGGAACGTTTCGTGCAGGTGTTTAAAGCATGACACCAGCAAATTATGTATTTCGCTAAACAACTACTTATTTATTTCGCAATATTTAGATTTTGTTAAAACCTCGATTTGAGAATGCATTTTTAACATTGCTCCCTTCATCTGTTACAACGAAAGCTGCAACGTTTCATCCTCTGTGAATCCATGGCTATTCATAATTTTTAAAAATTCCCTGTAGATAGTTGCCGCGTCTTTGATAAGATCTGAAGGAAACGGGTAAAACGCTAGAATAAATGATCTCATCCTCCACATGTTGTCCAAGAAGTGAATCGTTATAACAAAGTAATCAACCTAATATATATTTTTAGACAAAAAGCCATCACAGTTTTTGATACCTACCGAATCTTGAGAAAAATCCAGAGTTATTCCAGCGCCAGATGATTTTATATGTCGAATCAGTGTAGGTAATAGTGTTTCTTTCACTTTCAATAAAATTGAATCGACATTTCTTGCCAAAGTCATTCTTTTGGGAAGTAATTTTTCAGCTTCAAATTTCAAATTTCCCATTTTATGTTGTATGCTGAAATGCATAGTCCAAACATCAATGGTCTACTAAATAATCACTCACGCTAATTGTCCTATACTCTGAACAAATTGCACAAAACCCTCATCTTCGATCATAGAAAATGGTCTACAGCTGTCGATAATCATCTGTGTTGCCCAGAATGACACTTGCTGTTTCGAGTTTACAAGTCCCTGCTCATCGAACGGCGGGGCTGCTTGTCACGGATATGATTTCTAAATAAGTTACAGATAAAAGCAGCAGTTAGAATATATTTAATTGAACCTTATCTTATTACTACTAGTTCTAGCATAGATAGCATTACAATGCTTACAAATCTTGAAACCAAACGCTTTGCCATCAGTATACACAATTTCATCAAAAAATTTGGCTTCCAATGATTTCCCGGTAATGGATTTTAGAACTAAATCACCAACTCTATTTTTTCAAGCACCTGAAATTGTATGTTCATTACACGTTTATATAGTAATGAAAAATCAAAATGTTATACACCTCTTTTGATTTTGCTCTGCATTTTTTTTAGCGGTGGTTCGATAGTATCTGCCGAGGTTTTCTTCGCACATTTCTGAGCCAGTTTCAAACTCGAAGTTTGATGAGTCAAAATATTTCCAGTGGCTGAATCTTTGTTCTTCTCAAACTCACTTTCCTCGAAAAAGTAGTCCATGTAGTCTGTATTCAGTACATCTCCTGAATCCTTGATACAATCAGGGCTTCTTATGTTTCTTCTTTGATAAGCCATGCAAGCAGTCGATATGAGATGCATTTGTGATGCATGTTTCGTGGTGTGTTGCTAAAAAATTTCAAAAATTTCTATGCACTGTTTAAACAAAGTGGTATAGCAAACCTCTTTGAATATTGTTTTTCTTATTAAGGAAAGAACAAAGCTATGCATCATGTTGTTTTTCGAAAGCGTGAAATTAACAGCTAAAGTGAAAATGCAAGAATAACCAAAAGTGTTTTAAATGACATTATGAATCTGAAAACAATGAAATTTTGTTCATTGATATAATATTTAAAATTATACGTAAAAAACTTTTCTTAAGCAGTAATTTTGAACTAAATGAAAATCTTATATTTGAGAAATTATCAGAACCAGAAAACTATTAATATCAAGAATAGCCACTCTATGCAGCTGTGATTGTTAGATTCAATATTTGATAAATGAATGATACTCCTTGAGTAGTAGTGAAGGATTTGGTTTCGGGAGGCAAATATGGGTCGCTTTATGAAAACCGATATTGGGGGGATAGGAACTAGAAAAGCACTAAATGATTGTTTGAAAAAAGAAAAAGCAACACAAAATAATACAACTTTGGAAGATTTTACAAGATTCAAAATCTTCTACTGTGCTTCACGAATGATCTCCATTAGGATTTGACGAATGATCTTTATGAACGATGTTCATTGCTGGTTGGACGAGTTGCGAATTAGATGACCGGATAGATCACCTTCCCACCAATCAATTAATTTTTCTGAAAATATGTAAGCAAGAATCCAGATGCTATTTATAAACATCTGCTTGAAGCTAGTTACACCAGCCAGTTTTAACAAAGCAGTGGCGATTCCCTGAACATTAAAAAAGTCAATCAAGTCGAAGGTAAAATATGCGAAATACCCGTAGAGTGAGGACACTGGAGCATTCTTTATGACGACCTCCTATAACATAATCTTTCGGGCAAGCTGCGTCAATGGACTGTTTTGATACGGTGAGCCTGCATGGTTTCATTGAGCTGAGCAACCGAAGATTTTGATGAGACCGACTTGCAGTTTAGTTCTTGCATTCGAATCACCAATATGGATAGCAAAATTTAAAATGAGATTCATACGGAATAATTACGAACAAAAATTGGAAAAGTATTAAACAAAAAACAAACAGCAAAAGTATTTTCAAAATAAAGATTTAGCGCAATCAAAAATAAAAAAATGTCTCATGTTTTTGAGCAAATCAAACCTTTAATGAAGGCTAAAAACGAAGGTAAAATTTTTTTATAAATATTAGGCAAAATGGATGAAGAAAAAAGAAACTGCATTAATTTCTTGAGGAAACTGAAACGGTACCACGGCCTAAAATCGGCATACGGCCTAAAATAGGCCGTATCCTAAAATAGAAAACGGCTAAATCGGCAACGGCCTAAATAGGCCGTATCCTAAAATAGGAATACGGCCTAAAATAGGCCGTAAAAAGTCCAAAACACGGCTAATAGGCCGTATATGAGCATCCCTGATACCCCTTGATTCAAAAAATTTTGTCACAGAATCAAAAAACGCGCGCTTTTTTAGGAAATCGGGGTCGAGAACGAATATAGGTTATCTCCTCCACTGAGCTTTCCGCGGGAGGGGGTTCGTCACTGCAACGAACTGAGTAGCTTTCAAATTCAATATTTTTGAGACACTTTAGTCATATTTTAAGTTTGGTAAAGCCAAGAATATTTTCAAACTACAATGTTTCTACAATCTAAGTTACAAACCTAGTAAAACATAATCCATCAGCTCAATTGTACGATAAATTCCATTTTTATCTTAAGATAAAGCTGTCTATTTTCGTTTGCAATAAACTGCTTTGCAAAAGGTGAAATAAACTCCGAGATATTTCACTTTAAACCACGGAAGTTGTTACTACGATTGTTACTACGACCCCTGAAGCTAGTTTCTAAACTTGTTTTACCATGCAATTTCATTTAAGTATTTTGAAAGTTAATAAAAATTAAACAGCAAAAAATGCTTCATGTAATATAATCAATTCTGAACTAGCTGGGATATTTGGTATTCTAGTTGTTGACTGTAACAGTGGCTGCACAAGCAGGTTGGCTGAGCACAGCTTCTCACCAGCAGATTCAGCCATGACTATTGCCTGAAAGCTTATGTTAAGTATGATGTGCACGGTCTAGCAGTATTTTCAAAGTTTTACAACCAGTTAGGCCGATCTTAAGTTCGAACGACTCCTTAAATAGATTTTTTACTATAAATTTGCTCACAGATGAATTATCCTAAAATCAAAATTCACTCCTATTTTTTGTTTTGAAAAAGATTTCTGTGTTGTATTTCCGTATATTATATAATATGACACATGGGGTATCCAATGCAGTTGGCCGAAATTTCTTTTTCCGCGATTTTACAACCTTTTTTCAATTTTAAATTTCAAATTCTAATTCAGTTCCAACAAAAATAAAATTTACTTCCGGTTCTCGTTCAACAAAACTAGTCCAAATATCAATGCCACTTATTAAGATCGAGGGATGCTTTTTCGTAAATGATGTTTGAACATTTTCTAAGTGATTTTTATAGTCTAAAACAAACAATAAAAAACATATCTGACACATTTCTCACATGAATAATAAATTAAAAAAACTAGACTAAATCTGACTTCTTGCTTGGTAACCAAAATAAATTAAAGTTTCTCTTTGGTTTATTTTGGTTTCCAAGGCGAAAATTTTGTTCAATTATTCTTTCAAAATCGATTTCAGTATCTAAACCTCGAACCTTACTCAGCACTATAATGTTAAAAACCATTGTTTATAAATGCAGCTAAGGTTGAAAAATTCGAAATTTTATTGATATTTTTTTAATATACAAAAATGTCAGGTTCGTCACCAGCACTGGCACTGCCGCTGGTGGTGCCAGTGCCGGCGCCAAAGTTGAAAAGTTTTTGGACGGTGCGCCGGTGCGGCGCCCGGTGTCGAAATTTCAGAGGTCAGTGCCCGGTGCGGTGCCCGGTACGAAATTTTACATGCCAGTGCTCGGTGCCAAAATTCGGAAGTTAGTCTTGTACCATTTGGGGTTTTTAATTATTCATTTGGATCTGTGTCGAAAATTCGGCTACATGCGCTAGATTTGAACCTATTAGCTATCAAATGAAATTAAAGAATTTGCGAGGTCCACTTGTTAGTTCAACACACCTGTCTCAGCTGAGCAATAGCTTGTACAGCATTAGCCAGTTTTTTATTCACCACAAATCCAGCCATTTTCTCGATGTTAGCCAATTCTGGATTTCCATTCTTTCTCCAACTTGTTGGTGCTGTTGTATGCTTGTTTCTGGTTCAACTTCGCTATAGTAGCTTCTAAGACCAACTGTTCCGCCTTCTCCACAGCTTTATGCAAGGTCAGAGAGTGAGAAATTTTAAGATTATCCTCAGTTACATCACAGCTTGCTGAAGCTTTGTTTCCAATGCCTGACTGGTCGTGTCTGCATGCTCTACTGCTTCGCCAATGGAACTGTTGGCATCAGCTATTACAGTTTCAGTATGCTTTTGGTAGAAGAGCAGATTCTCGTCTAGTTTGCTTAGCTTGTTGTTAGCCTTTATGATCTCAGCATTAGTTTTGTAGATCAGTTGCTCCTATATTTTTTCAAAGTTTACATTATTGTGAAAAATAAATATTACAGCCTCCTGCGGACGTCATGCAAATTAGCTACTGCCTTTTCTAGCTCTAACAACTCGGCCAACTTAGTTTTCTCACAATCACAGAGTCGCTTTTTGATCCCATTTTACCATCTAGTTCACTCATACAGTCATCAATCTAGATATAATTTATTTTTAAGCACGGGCTTTCCGTGAGCCTAAGCGGGGCCGATAGTCACATAAGTCGGTACAACGAGTTTCATTATAAACGTAATTGCGAGACTTCTGAGATTATATTGATATATTACTTATTAGTACATAAAAATCAAGATAAAAAATATTTTTGGACACCGTATCTCTTTTTATCAACTGCTGCGGGATAGTTATTTTAAAAACTTAAAAAATCTGAAATTCTGATTAAAAATGGTCTTAACTCTAAAACCATGGTGGAAAATGTACGGCGTGTGGGTGATTATTAGCACGGCAATTGTGAATTTCAAATGCAAGCGGATCGGAGTGACTTTAAAAAAAATTCTGAATTATTGTTTGTTTGTATTCAAACTCATTTAAAATTTGACTTTTGCAATTTTTAATTTTTCAAATTTTGACGAGATTATAGCACAATTCTATGTTCATACTTCGCTGTTGAATAATGTTGTCACCCGATATATAGAATACAAAAAAATTTTGAAAATTTCAATTTTTTTGAGAGGGGTGCAAATACATATAGTGTGAAAATCTAATTTTCAAATATCAATATCTTGGCGCAGTTCGACCGGTAAAAAAATTCTCGAACGGTTTTTGTAGGCAGCTTCAATATAGCTATATTTGGTGTATGACTCTCTTTCATAGCTCACAGAGTGTTTAACGCCTTTTCCGTGTTAGGAAGGAGGTTTAATGCTAACTGGTGATACGGAGAAAACCTACTGACCACTGGTTAAAGTGACAACGCTCTTCTGTTTCCAGTCAATCACTGCTTTTTTTATGGACATGTATGGTGAGTTTTCTAAATTGGTGAGCTTGTTTTTCAAATATATTTGAAAGATTGATTGAGGTATATGGAAGGTCAAAGATCTCACGCAAAGTATTTCACAATTTTTTGGGCTACTCTTTTACAAACCAACATTTCTACTTAAATATTGTAAAATACCTGCCGGGCAAAGTTTTTTTGTGTTTCTTAATTGCTGTTCTTAACTCGAAAACATCTTGAGCAATAATGACTGCACCCAAGGAAAAGAGAATAACATGGAAGGATTTTAAGGGAAACAACCGGCGAATATTTGACTTTTTCGATGTAATTCATGTTAAATTTGTGGCCTTGCTTTGAACTTTGGTCGGTTTGTTTAACCCAAGGATACTAAATAATAATAATAATGAAATTTGTAAAAGAGTTAAAAAAGTTATTATACTATTATAGTATAGGCTATTTTGAACCAATTCAGATTTGTATCGCAATTGGACGCAGATGAAATGCAGTCATTTGGCTTAGTTTGCAACAAATAGAACTTGGAAGACAATTTCAACATTTCACTTTTGCTTACAAATAAGGCAGTACTAATGTAAAAATAAATGGATAATGCTGTTTTTTTTTAATTTTGAACACTGATTGGCAAGAAATAGTTACAATATTAAAGTTATCTGTTGAAATATATTCTTTAGCACCCATTTACAAGTCGAAATTCTGAATACAGTTTTTCTTATAAAATTGCTGCATTTTCGTTTGTGCATACCGTATTCACTCTAAATATGTTTAAAACAAAATGTGAGTGAATTTTTATTTGTAGGGTAATCTATCTGTGAGGGAATTTATAGTTATAGAAATCACTATACAGAACCATTTAAAATTCAAGACCGGCAAACTGGTTGAACTAACATGTCAGTGTCATGTCAGTGTCACTGTCAGTGTGAATTATGAAAAACTGCTCCCAATACAGCCTAAATCCTTAAAAATGTTTTGGCGGGAATTCAAAAAAAATATTTTTTTTGGAATTTTCTTAAATTTTTTACCTTGGGGGACCAAGGCAAATCGAAAAATTTTTTTTTCGATTTTTCGGAAACCAAAGTGTTTCCGTGCCTATTCAGAGCACGAGAATCAAAAATGAGACGGGTCCTTTCCCCTTCAGGAAAAGTAAATTTTTCGCTAGCTGGGGGGGGGGCATTCTATAGTGTTACCATTTTTTCTTGTTCTGTTTAATGGTAAACATCGAAAACTAAAAAAAATTACGTTTTTACGCTTTTTGTTTCGTTCATAATTATCAACAACGTTGTTCTAAAAATGACACGATTTTTTCTTTGAAATGAAATTTTTACATTGAATTGACATAGATACTTCAATGATATCTTATCCAAAAGCCGTAATCTGCGCTTTTTTTAAATTAATGAATTACTAAACTGAATAAAAAATTGACAGATTACCCTTTTTAAATTAATACGCAAAAATCTTGACTTGGTTGGTTCGTAGGGGCAGCTGACAAATAGTCATGTTTTTTCATTTTTTTTCGCTATCGTTTTAGCGTCAAATTCTGCACCAAGATGTATTTTAGGGCAATCAGGCATTCCAGTGTTAATCATATAGAAGTAAGGCATTCTTACAAAGCTGATATTTTTGAGATTTTAAAAAAACCTTCTGTGGCCGATCTCCTGAGAATGTTGTCTGTAGCTAATTAGGTGTCAAGTTGTTGGTTGACCCATTGTGAGTATTAAAAAAGATCAGCTAAACCGAGAAGCAAGATAAAAAGTTGTAACCAACATCAAGTGTGTGTCAAAATCATTTACTGAACTGGTAAATATTTTGTCTACTAAAGTTTAAAAAACGATAAAATACACTTTTATTGGCTGATTCATTATAATTGAGGTTAGATTGAAGTTGATTCACCACGTGTATTTTTTTTTCAATAAATTCTTTCGTTGTACAAAGATTAACTGCTCTTCCTCTTCAATATTCGCTTTAAAAATGTTCTATAAATTAAATAGTTTCGGTTACTTTTTGGTATATTCTTCAATTTTGGCTAATTATTGCTTTTTAACGGCGGATTTTACTTGGTATGTTGCGATAGTATCTTATGACAAAAAAATTAACACTGAAAAGCTGTTTGTACTAATGCGAGCGTCTTGTTAGATTTCACGCTGAACAGATATGAGATAAAAACTCTCTCAAAAAATGCTACTAGCGTTTCGTTTCAGGGGTCGATTGTATGAAGTCGGACAATTTCGGGTTGTTTCAGTTATGTGATTGTATTTTTTCATACGAAAGCAATTTTGAGCGCCTGAAACACTTATCTGATGCAGAAATTAACGACCTTCCAAATGAATACAAATTTACTCGTGTGAGTGGCCGTATAACATGCAAAATATTAGCTCTTCTCAAAAGTTTATTCAAAGCAATATCTCAGTACCTTTTTGTACTCATCGAAAAATTGTTGATATCAGCGTTTGTTTTTCAGCACTTGATTGTAACAGAAAGCGCAGAAGTTGCTTATAATTTGATAACAAAACGAGGCAGTAGGTCATAGAAATAACAGTCTAAAAATCAATATTTGCTAATGACTCGGCTTTTACGGTTAATTCAAATTCGCGCCTTTTGTGGCGTTCTGTATTTTCATGATTTCAAACAGTAAATTTTGTTTTTGTACATTTAGCCCAGTTAAAGTTTAGATAAGTTCGATAAAAATTCTGATAGTGTGTGACTAGCTAAGATTGTGACTCGCACAAAAGCCTCGGTTTGAATAAATAAAGTTTCATACGAAAGCAATTTCGAGCGTTTTTTTTTCGCTGGCTAGAGTGTACTGTTTGAGCTTATCTGAACGTAAACTGGGCTAAATATACAAAAATAAAATTTACTCTTTGAAAATCATAAAAATACAGAACGCCACAAAAGGCGCGAATTTGAATTAACCCGTAAAAGCCGAGTCATTAGCAATATGTTGATTTTTAGACTGTTATTTCTTATTACTTACTGCCTCGTTTTGGTATCAAAATAATAAGCAACTTCTGCGCTTTCTGTTACAATCAAGTGCTAAAAAATAAAGGGTGATATCAACAATTTTTCGATGAGTACAAAAAGGTACTGAGATATTGTTTTGAAGAAACTTTTGAAAAGAGCTAATATTTTGCATGTTATACGGCGCTCACACGAGTAAATTTGTATTCATTTGAAAATTTCTGCATCAGATAAGTGTTTCAGGCGCTCAAAATTGCTTTCGTATGAAAAAATACAATCACATAACTGAAACAACCCGGAATTGTCCGACTTCATACAATCGACCCCTGAAACGAACCGCTAGTAGCATTTTTGTTTTGGCGGTACTCAGAGGGTTTTTTAAATCAAAGTTTCATTGATTTTTTTGTCGAAGAAAAAAGTTTAAGATTAATTTTTGATTCTGATCTATAATTCTGTGAAATGCTCTTTAACACATAAAGGCTTACTGTACAAAAGGCTGCTTCTAGTCCACATTTCATACTGATTAGTTTGGCGCTAAAACAACCAAGGAATTTCCACTCAAGGCAGTTTGACTGTCAAAGTTCTGTAAGTAGATCAACCAAATTGGATAATTTGATCAAAACAACTATTTCTCAACCAGTATCGTTCTATGGTACGCTTATTAGTTCAAGCTTCAAAATCGTAAATTGAAAAATTCAGCACACCTTACATATCATTTGAAAGAACAAATAAACGGCACCACAAATGCTTTAAACTTTAGCAAAATAAATTTTTAGAGGGTTAAGTAAAAAAAGTAAAAAAAAATTAACAATAGTTTTAGAAAAACAAAATTAGACGAAATTATTTTTTTGCTAAACTAACCGGTGATTCTGACATTGGATTCATGTTCAGCATGGTCGATTTTTCATAGACTTTTTTTTGTCTTGAGAGGAATTTGATATATACCGTTTGCTTAACAGACAGCTGTATACTACCTAATTTTGCACATTTAAGTCAAAAAACCGCTTCGGAAAAATGACACAAGTGTTTCTTCGTGCCAAACATTTCACATCAGTCATCGTCAACCTCAGTACAATATGTCATTTGAAAGCTGATTCTCTGCGCTTTTTTAAGAGCTCTAGAATGTACGTCTGTGCATAGAAAATATTTGAGCACCAGCTAATTTTCTGAACATACCAAGTCGCATTTGACACTATTCAGAAATTGGTTGAGATCTTGTGCCAAACCGGCTTTTTTCAAAAGGGTTTGCAGATTCTGTTTTTCCATACAATTCTGCACCAGAACCTGCCGGTCTTCAAAGCAGCTTCTAAGCAGAAGAAAGCAGCTTACAACCTGTTTTTGGGTCACTTTTAAAAAATTTAGGGGTGAGTTAAACGGATAAGTATCAAAAGATGTTTAAGAAAAACGAAAGTTAATTTTTGATTAATTTCTCAAATATTTTTGCAGGGTCACTCTTATTGGCCAATTTTCATGCCCAAACTATGAAGAACGGACGCAGCATACCAAATTTTCAATGATGTACCAAGATTGTGTTTCACTTAATAACCCCATGTATCACAAAGGTAAGTGGCTTATTTTCAAAGCTTCATCTTTTATCTGTTACAGGATCATTTTTCCACGTTTTAGAAAAAAAGCGATTCCTTGTTATTTTGGACCATATAAAGAATATAACAAAATTTTGTTACCTCAATCCAGACCCTGTTTTGTTGACTTATCGGGTAGAAGAGGTTGTTTTAGGCAAGGTTTTACGTTAAAGTGTCGGTGAAAGTTCTACTTTCTGGGATCATTCCAGACTGAGAGTCAAAATCTATACTCTTTTTATGTTTTTAATTATTTCGCCCTAAAAAATTCAATAATTTCAATTGATCAATTTCGAAAACGCCCAATATTGGAATATTGTTGGTTTAAACCCTAACATAGGCTCGGTTTTGCTAAAAATGGATAGAAATATTTTTTGGGTGATTTTTATATTGATTTGCTGAAGTTTGATAAAATTGTTACGGTTCATACATAAAAAAATTTGTTGACTTTTTTAACCGGTCATTCGGGTTTTAACGCGATTTTCAACCGGCTAATTTACCAGATGTACAATGACTGGTCAATAAACTAAGTCTAGTGAACACAGACAGGAGAAATGATTTTGAAATTGATAAATGATAAGGCTTTTAAAATAGTCCAGCAATTTTTTTCTCTCAGGTATTATTCACATGGTTACTCGTATTGCTGAAAAGTAAGTTGTTTGAAGTTTGATTTTACTTTTAAATTTAAAAATTTAAAAAGGATATGACATCAGGGAAGCTGGGGAATTGACATAAAACCGCAATTTTACGAGTCTAGAATTTTTTTTAACCAAGTCCAAATTTTTTTGCAAAGTTACTCTGTGCAAATGTACAGTCGCACTTTTTTGTAAAGACAACCCCGAAAGTTCGATACCACCTAGGGTCCGGGTACTTGGATGGCTCAGAAAAGCACCCCGGAGTGGCCAGAAGCTAGTGAAAATTGGTTTTGGAGGGTTTACTGAAAGGCTGTAAACTTTTTGCGAAAAAGCGATTGAGCGGATCAAAATTCCAGTCCGATGGCCTTAATCTCCCAGAACTCCACTCTTAATCATTCTCAACGACCTTAAACACCCAAAACAGCCTAAACTATCCTAAACTCTTCAAACCAGTTCTACTGAAAACACTACAAGAAGGCTATTTTTCTTCAAATTCGACTAGTTCAACTCCACCGTCCGACACGTTCTTTTTTTGAATTTTTCACAAATTTTTTATTACTAGCCTATTCAACGTGAAATTGACGAGTAGACCTACGTCATAAATACCAGATTTCCACCTTCTCCTATAGAACTTCGAGTACAGTTCCGACAAAAATCCCGACATTACGTCAAATGAAAGACAAAAAGGAGGAAAAAATTTTTCTCTCATAAAATTTTTAAGATTTTCGAGACGTTTTATGCAGCAAACAAAAGCCAAAATCTCCTCTTCCATATGATTTATAAAAAAATTTCTGAAAATTAGATTTTAGAACACTAGAAGCCATGTGAAGTGTAGAACCCCTTTTCTAGTCTAGCCCTTATCTAGTCAAATTTGAATAGTTTTTTTACTTTCCTGCAATTTTTTCGAATTAATCAGAAGTCACCTCACACCCACCCCCACCCCAAATTCAAAATCATAATCACTTTCGAAATTTCGCGCCAAATGAGAAATTCATGAAAATTGTGGTTTCTGACCATTACTCTTCTGTTACATTTTTCAGTTGAATTTTTTGAACTTTTCGTAAACTCTTATGCCTATCAGCTTCCCTATTCAATGAGCTTTCAGATGAGCTATCACTTGCTACAATACGCTGGGAAAACTTTGATTTTCCAAACGTTCTATAAAAAATAGGACAATTTTTTTCCTGGATAGTGCTCTAAAACAGGTTTTGGGTGGTCATTTCTTACATATTCTTGACAGTTTTATTCGTAAAAAGATAGAGCAAAAAATTTGCTACATATCTGTGAGAAATTTGTCAAAAAAATGCGCATTTTCGCAATTTCATGCGGGGCGTATAAAAAATATACCAAAAGACCCATTTTTGACTAGAAAAATGAGTTGCTGGCTGTAAAGTGGTTTTAGTCGTAGATTTTGTGTTCTATCGAAAACCTGTCTGGTGATCACGTTTTAGAGATCTTGGGCTATATTTTTGGTGTATTAAGTGTTGCCAAAAATTCGTGATTTTCGGGTTTCGTCCGTGGAAAAATTTTGGCTACAATTTTCTTGTATTGTATCCTGTAAATTTTGTGCTGATTGAGGCTTTGATTTTTTCAACTATTTCGTACGTTTTGAGAATTCTGCTGCATCTACGAAGGCTAGAAAAATCAAGCATGTCGGAGAACAAATGAAGCTTGAAGGCTCTCTGCGTGGACACAGCGGATGGGTTACTCAAATCGCCACCAATCCGATGTACAAGAACATGCTCATTTCGTCGTCTCGAGGTAACTTTTTTTCATAAGTGTTGGGTGTGATGCTGGCTAATCTCAATCAATTTTCAGACAAGACTATGATCGGGCGGTCGTCGTATCGGGTGGGCTATCAAGACTACGAACTCCAAGCGCTTGGGTGTGGATCCGGTGTCGATCCTAAGGAATCCGTGCTGATGGCTCTCTCCTGCGTTTCGTTCGACTTTGGCACAGAGAACACGCAGAGCGATCGTATCACCGTCGCGTTGACCAACATGGAGCCGCCAAGCAGTTCCATCGCGAATGGTTCCAGGGCAATGGAATGGTGCGTAGCAAGAATCTGCCCATTGAGTACAATCCTTAGAATCAGTAGATTGTGTTTGTGTCGATGTCCCGTTGTTGAATAAAATTCTGTTGTAGATTGTTTCGTCTATTCACTATCTGTTTTAATCAGATTCTGCTCACAGTCGTAGGTGGTGACCACATCCGAATATTTTTTCTGTTACAATTAGTCATTTAAATGGGGAGGGATATAGCCTGAGCCTCCACCGATTTTATTTATTTGTCACTGCATTTTAATGACTTTCTAGAGTCAGAATTTCATGGGGACAAGACAAAAATTTCACACACCAAAATCACTTCAGAAAAACAAAGTGGCTAGCCAAGGTTAGACCAAGGACAAAAGAGTATCTCTGAGGGATAGTATTCGAGTACTATTCAGGAACTGACTTCTTTCGTGATTTTAATATTCATTACCTTTTGCAAACATATACTGAAAATGACGCCGAGAAACAGAGCTAGATTTTGAGTATAACTTATACTGTATAAGGTTGCAAATGTGTACGGAAATTGAAATCACGAAAAAACGTAACTTCCAGGATACTACCGAAAGTTCTGGGATAGTCCTGGGTAAAATGTCATGAAATAAGGCATCGTAGAAGATTTTCCGAATTCTAGCTCGAACTTTATATTTCCTTTTGTTGCGCTGATCATCTTGTTGGATAGCCAAGAGTGTGAAAAACATTTTCACACCAATTTGTAAATAAAAAGAGATGAAAAAAAGGGTGTGCGAATTTGTGGACTGCCCTACGACTCGGTACAAACACGACTCGGTACCTCGACTCGGTACAAACACGACTCGGTACCTCGACTCGGTACAAACATGACTCGGTACCAGTAGCGAGTCATTAAAGCTGACAGTTGAATCAAAAGTTAGCATAAATTTAGCTCAGTATGATTGTACTCCTCAAAAACATTTAAAAAAAAGCGAAAAATTATTAAAAGTGAAAAAGCAAATTTAAATACTATCGAATTGTGCGATTTTATGCAAAAAAAAACTTGGCGTTTTGCTTATCTTAAAGTGATAATGATTTCGAATTTGGAGAGGGGGGGGGGGAGTGTGACCTACTGCCCATTTTCGACTACTTCGAAAGGCCGTGGGCGTATGCTTTTTATTTATGCAGAAATTTCATGTGTGAGTGGTCCAGAACCGACTTTCGTATACTACTCATGTTCATCACTGTTTTAAAATAATAATTTCTATTCTAAAAAATTAAATTTTTTCAGCCATGATGCATACCTACATAAGAATAATTCTTTTATATTGAGTGGAAAAATATTAGGGCTAGAAAAAGTTAATGTCTACTTAAACATAAACATTATTGTTGCAAGGATTATGTTGATGGTTGCCCATATATTCTCTACCGACTTATTGACCAGGACGACTCAAAATGTCCTCCTCGAGGCTGTGAATATAACGTGGGTGCTATAGAGCTTAGCAGAGGTTTAGCAAACCAGTGTGTCCAGTTTGGTACTAAGTAATACAATAATATGTACAATAATAATTATTGCTTAAAATTGCTTTATTGGTAAAAAAATTGTCATTAACACAGAAATTCCTTACTGTAACGACGGTTCACCCTGGTCCAGTTTTTTTATAAGGAACACGAAAATAACAAAATCAGGCCTCCCAACTAGAGTGTAATAGCCTTTAAAAGCCAAACTTTTGCGACTACTCGATGAGCTCAAGTATGTTACTTTCTGACCGGACTGCTTTATATTTCCTCCTCCAAAAGCACCCAGAAACTTGTTCTTTCGTTGTTTTAGCAACTGAAACGCATAGAAAACATGTTTTTAGGTGACGGCCGAAATTTTTTTGACCAAAATTCGACTTTTTACCTTGGAAACCAAGGTCAGCCACCAGGAGAAGGTACCTGGATGTCCTGTTCATTTATTTGGACCCTGTTTTGACACTGCAGCTGGGCAAAAAGAGTTACCTGACTTTCCCCGTGGCGGGAGGGGGGGATTCGTCACTGCAACCGAAAAAGCATGCATACCAGAGCTTATTTATGCGGAGGCCCAGTTAACAAAACTACGCTCAAATTTTATCTTTTAAGAATGTGTAGATGCCTTTTAAGGTTGTTTCACTTTGATACCCCAAGGTAAAAGTCAAATTTTGGTCAAAAAATTTTCGGCTGCCACCTAAAAACATGTTTTCTATGCGTTTCAAAATAATAAGTTTCTGGGTGCTTTTGTGAGGAGGACATATAAGGGAGTTTAGCCTATTTTCTTTAGGCTGGTGAGCAGTGAATTTTATTTAATACAGCAGTTTCTTCTGACTTGATGAGAAAGCACTTTAACGCATACCTTAGACGCAAATCACTCGAAAGTAACTCCGGATACATGAAAATATACCGTATTTCCTCTAATAAGCGCCCTCCCCAAAATCCGCTATTTTTTAAATTTATTCTCCTCCTTTTATACCGGGTTTTTGTTTTCGAACGCCACATATGTTATATACCAAAATGTAGCTGGGAATCTGTGCTACATTTTGATATATAACATATGTGGCGTTCGAAACAAAAACCCGGTATAAAAGGAGGAGAATGAATTTAAGAAATAGCGGATTTTGGGAGGGCGCTTATTAGAGGAAATACGGTATATGCACACTAGAGTTTTTTTGTGCGTTAGGCCCCAGTTAACAAAACCATGTTCAAAACCACCTGCTATCTAATAGAGAAAAATTACGAAAAAAATCAGCTTGGTGGACCAAGGCAAAATTTTTTATTGTGAAAATGATTTTTAAAGGCTTTTAAAAACTTTTTGAGACTTTTGGAAAAAAATTTTTCGAAAACAATCAACAGGGGGGGGGGGGGCGAGGCATCTTTTTTCTCCAGAGATGCGAATGCATATAGAGCCTATTTTTTTGGCTGGATATTACTTTTTCTAAGCAGTCTAAAAGCTCATTTTCAATGACTTCACAGCAATATCCGGTGCCATTTTGCATGCTGATTTCATATAGCGAGCTTTCTCATGAAGTTAAAAGAAAATTCTGTACTAAATAAATTCACTGCTCACCACCCTAAAGAAAAAAACATACCTAAGTTCATCGAGTAGTCGCAAAAATTTGGCTTTTTGAGGCTATTACACTACAGTTGGGAGGCTTGATTTTGTGATATTCGCGTTCCTAAAACTAAAAAACTGTACCAAGGTAAACCGTCGTTACAGTCAGTATTTTTATTCGGTTATTCCCGTGTTAAATAAATAAAATATAACAGAAACAAATGTTACAGTTTTACACTTTGCATTGCTCAAATAGAAATGCAAAAAAGAAAAAAAGTTTTGAAAAGTTATGAATTTAAAGTTGCATTTGAGAGAAACTGTGGCCGAACTGCTACAGTCACTCGAAAGCGCAGCAGTGCGGGAAATAGACGCAAAGTGAGTGCTGTTTATACCAAAAAGCAATTCGACACGAAAAGCATTGAAAGTGCACAAAGTAAGAGTGAAAATATGAGATAGTCTTCGAGAATTTAAGCATCAGAAGAGTAAAAGGAGGAAAAAAAGGTTCGGACATGTGAATTTGGCCATAAACAAGAGCACCAAACATCAATACGATTACATCTACAAGCTTTGAAATAAATTTTGAGTCGGATACAGAACCCGAGGTAACCAGGGCTGAGATTGAAGCATTTAGGAAAATTCGTTTCTCACGGACGTCTTGCAGCCCTGCGTTGAATTGCGTGTTCTTTAAAATTACTTTAATCATTAACCAATAAATTGAGAATTCAAAGTCAGTCAACATTCTATGTAACGACACTTTTTCAATTGGCTCTTCAGTGTTGTCATAAAAGGAAGTCTGGGATTGTCTCCATAGTCAATTTAGGCAAAATACCCTTATAGAAAAAAAAACTCTCTGAGAGCAAAAGCTCTTTGTTAGGTATGTTCCGGGCACTTTTTCGAGAAATTTTGCACATGTCTCGAGTCTGGAAAAAATTTTTAGCTCACTTTTTTTGCCAATTTTTCTGGGCAGATTTTTTTCTTTTTTGGATTTTGCGGAATTTTCCCGCTTTTCTCAAAGCTGGGCTGACAAAAAGGGCTCATCTGCAGAATCTCAGTTATCGAACAAAAAAAGATTAGATCAGTACGACGATTTTGAAGGTCAATTCGGGTGGTTACAAGCGATCAAGATATCGAGATGCATAAGTTAGCCGTAGGCTCGGATTCAAAAGAGCCTTATTTTTACAGAAAGACAAATAAGTGAATTAATAGGACTAAACATACTTAAAAAACTAGACGTACAGGCGCCGTACGTCACCTCTCCTTGTTCTAACGCCATTTTGAAATGAGTGCTTCCCAAATTCTCCTATTTCCGAAACAATAACAGAGATAGATAACCGTTTATTCTCTGTATATCGTATATTCTCTATCAGAGGCGCGGGCTTTATTTTACCTGGCTTTATTTTTTCCCAACTTTATTTTACAACCTGAAAAAGTAGGGAAAAATTCAACTTGATTTTGAGACCTCTGTGCGCTGAACCGAAATCTGAAAAATGGAATAAGGTAGAATCGTGTTGATTAAAAAATAAAAAACAGATGTGCAAAATTATTTTTCTTGGCCTAGATATAGCTCATTGACGGGGGCTTTTTATAGAGCAAACAGTCGATTCTTGATTTAACATACAGCTGCGCCCGGTCCCTACGGTGTATGTTGAATCGAGAGTTGACTGCATACGGTGAATAATTTTTTTGGTCGATTGGTGTCGATTTTCAGTCAAATCTAAGTAAAATAGTAGTAAAAGATAAGATTTTTGTTTTTTAAAACTTCAACCTTCTAATGAAATTCTTAACACATCATTGGGTCCCTACCCAAACAAAAAAGCTTTAAAATGACGCATTAAATGTCAGTTTTTGCACACAAGAATTTTGATAGAAGCCATTGTTTATGCGATTAAACGACTATTTTACTCAGATTTGACCAGAGATCGACATTTTCGCATTTTTGATCAAAACTTTCCCCAAAAAATGTAAAATAAATCTTGACCTGCCAAATTGTAGCTTAAAAGCGGTGCTTTAAAATTATTTTCAAAATAGTTTTGAAAAGACTGTGAAAAAAATAGTAGTTGTAAATATACCGCAATAATTCATTTTTTGGACGCATAGTAAAATAACCCATTTCAATAAAAATCAAAATTTGTACGTTTTTGATGAACATCAATAAAGATCAATAATTTCATCTTAAAGGACCCTGTCTCTTCCTGATCAATGGTCGCGCGCCAATTCAAATAATTTTCCCTAATCATTGAAGTTCTGTGCGTACCCAGATTTATTAATTGAGAGTTATAATAAAGTAATGTTTCGAAAAAGTCGAAGTTAATAAGAAAAGGTTTCGCCAAAAACAGGTTTAGAAAAAGAGCATGTTTGAAAACAACTTGTTTGATAAACATACATATGGAACAGGTACTCGTCTATAACAGTTTTTGACCGTCTTATGGTCTAAAAATGATGGTTTTGTAGGTCAGGAGTAGTTGTAGAGGTGAAAAGCTGTTATAGACGAGTTCCTGTTCCAGATGTATGTTCATTAAACAGATTGTTGCAAACATGCTCTTTTTCTAAACCTGTTTTTGGCGAAACATTTTTTTTATTAACTTTGACTTTTTCGAAACAGTACTTTAATATAACTACTAATTAATAAACTTGGGTAGCGCCAATTAGTCGAATTCTTTCTTTCATTAGTTCTCTAGAATGTTGTTGAACTGGTTTATCGCAACTATTTTTTTTGCCCATTTGATTCAGAATTGTCCGTTCTTTCTGAACCTGCAATTTATTTTGGGCCACCTCAAATAAATTTTTGAGATACATTCCACTCTCGATTTAGTGTACACCCTGGGGACTTTTTTCAAGTGTACACTATATCGAGTGTTCATTCTAGTCATTTTGGTTAACCGCTAGTCAAAATGACGGAATCCAGGTGTACATTTCATAGAAGTACACACTAAATTGGGTGAACACTATATCGATAGTTGACTGCAGGGCTGTGCAAACATCCGGAAGTTACATCCGGAGGTGGATCTTTGACCTCCACCTCCACCTCCAAGCCGGATGTTCGGAGGTGGACGCGTAGATTCAATTTTTTTTTGGTGCGGAGGTGGATGTTTGGGTAAACATCCACCTCCGGATATTGGAAGTGGAAGCGGAGGTTCAAATTTTTGGGGTGAAGTTCGGATGTTGACGTGGAGTTTGTTTTTGAGCTGCACAGCCCTGGTCGACTGTATATAGTTTCTATAGTTTTCTATTATAGAAGTTATCGCCAAGTCAAATTCTTTCAAGACAGTGATTATTCATTATCGAATTTTTTCCAAGTTCAAATGTTTTTTGTCGCGAGAGGAATTTGAATATTAGCGATGACTTTCAAATTTTGAGCGAAAAAAAATTTCCGTCAAATTTTGTTTTTGAAATTTTGTTAATGTTTTTGAAATGGTTACCTGACCTCTCAAAATTTGTTCTGCTAACTTTCAAGGCATTTTTGGTGCAGTTTTATTTGTTCTTTCAAATGGTATATACCGTTTGCTTAACAGACAGCTGTATACTACCTAATTTTGCACATTTAAGTCAAAAAACCCGCTTCGGAAAAATGACACAAGTGTTTCTTCGTGCCAAACATTTCACATCAGTTACCGTCAACTCAGTGCAATATGTCATTTGAAAGCTGATTCTCTGCGCTTTTTTAAGAGCTCTAGAATGTAAAAAATTGTCGGACCCTAGGTGGTATCCAGTGTTTAGACCTCGTACTCGTACTACGAGTACGATTTACGAAAAAAAATTTAGAGGTACGAAGTACGAGTACGAGGTACGAGTTTTATTTTTGTGGTACGAGTTACGAGTACGAAGTACGAGCAAAATTTCATTGGGAATCAGATAGAAATTTTTTCATACGAAAATAGGTAGCTAACAAAAATTTAGACAGGGAGGAAGAAAAGAGTACTATTGAGAGGTCTGATTTCGGTATTATTTAGGAACTGACATTTTTTGCGATTTCAATTCACATGATCATTTACAGCCATATGCTGAAAATGACGACAAAAGCAAAGCTACATTTTTAGTGTGAGATTGCGAAAGTGTGAGATTGCGAATATGTAAATCAGAATTGCGCAAAACGTCAGTTCTAGGATACTACATAAAAGTTCTGGGATAGTCTTGGATGGGATGTCATCGAATTGCACATCGTAGAAAGTTTTTCAAATTCTAGCTCTGAATTCATATTACTTTTTTCTGCGCTAATAATTTTGTTGGATAGACAAAAGCCCCAGTGGCAGTCCAACCTATGACCTAAGGCGATGGGTATATAAAGTTTCCTCCCCTTTAAAATTAACTAATAATTTTGTATCAATAAAAATTAATTTTTATGAAAGCAAATTATTCTGAATAAACAAAAAATTGTATATGCAAAAATTCTACAAAAAATTTTTATAGTACGAAGTAAGAGCCGTAATTATCGTAGTACGAGTACGAAGTACGAGCAACAATTTTTGTGGTACGAGATACGAGTACGAACTACGAGCTTGAAATTTTCGGTGTAAGAGGTACGAATACCAGGTACGACTGCTGAAATCTAGATGTACGAAGTACGAGTAAGAGTACGACCATTTTCTGAAAGTCCAAACAGTGGTGGTATCGAGCTTTCGGGGTGCCGTTAAAGAGATGTGCGACTTTACATTTGCACCGAGTAACTTTGCGAAAAATTCTTGCGGTTTTCATGTAAATTGCGGTTTTCATGTAAATTCGCCATGCTCCCCTGATATCATATCTTTTTATGTTTTTTAATTTAAAATTTTTTAAATTTTAAATTTAAATTTTTTTTAATCTAAAAGAGCAAAACCTCGATAAACCGCCACCCTATTTTTAAAAAAGGGTGGCGGATTATCGAGGTTTTGCTTTTTTAGATGGAGATTTTTGCATAATTCTGAAAAACGATCGGCAAAATCGGAATCCTCACGATATTTGCGACCAAACTGTCAAAACAGAACTAGCAAAAAATATTCAGAAATCGGGGTAAAAAAGTGTCGGACCCTAGGCGGGAACGAACTTTTTGGGGTGGCGCATTATCGAGGTTTGACTGTAGGAGATTTTCCGCCTCAATTTCTGAGTTAATAAAGTGCGTCAGAAACTTAAACAACTTTATTGTACTTTTATAGATCGAGAAACATGTTCGAGCGTCCCAATATACTCTAGCTTAACTTTTGCCTAAGTCTAGAACTGAAAAGTCACAAAAATTCAACAAGGGCACCAAAACAAAAAAAACCCTTCATTGAGAGATAGTGCCGAGAATTTTCCAGAAATTATGGATCAAAATCAAAAATTACTCTTTAAAATTTTTTTGTCATAAGATACTACAGTCGACTCTCGATATAACGAACCCTGGGGACCAGCCACAGGGTTCGTTATATCGAGAGTTTGTTGTATCGAGTGGCACTATAGTCATTTTACTTCATCGCTGGCCAAATGAACAAAAAAATTGGTTCCTTATATCGAGAGTTCGTTGTATCGGGGTTCGTTATATCGAGAGTCGACTGTATCGCAACATAGCAAGTAAATTCCGCCGTTAAAAAGCAATAATTAGCCAAATTGAAGAATATACCAAAAGTGACCGAAACTATTTAATTTATAGAACATTTTTTGAAGCGAATATTGAAGAGGAAGAGCAGTTAATCTTTGTACAACGAAATAATTTATTGAAAAAAACATACATGTGGTGAATCAACTTCAATCTAACCTCAATCATAATGAATCAGCCAATAAACTGTATTTTATTATTTTTTAAACCTGAGTAGACAAAATATTTACCACTTCAGTAAATGATTTGACACACACTTGATGTTGGTTACAACTTTTTATCTTGTTTTTCGGTTTAGCTGATCTTTTTTTAATACTCACAATGGGTCAGCCAGCAACTTGACACCTAATTAGCTACAGACAACATTCTCAGGAGATCGGCCACAGAAGGTTTTTTGAAAATCTCAAAAATATCAGCTTTGCAAAAAGCCTTGCTTCCTATGTGATCAGCACTGGAATGCGTGATTGTCCTAAGAGTATATCTTGGTGCAGAATTTCACGCATAAAAATTGCAAAAACATCACTATTTGTCAGCTGCCCCTACGTACACACCAAGTCAAGATTTTTGCGTATGCAACTTGAAAAGGGTAGATCTGGTCAATTTCTTTTATTCAGTTTAGTAATTTATAATGAAAGAAAACGCAGATTACGGGCTTTCTGATAAGATAAATGAGGTATTTATGACAATTCAAAAAAAAAATTTCACTTCAAAGAAAAAATCGTGTCATTTTCGAAAACCTTGTTGATACTTATTAGCGGAACGAAAAGTGGGAAAACGTAATTTTTTTAGTTTTCGATGTTTACCATTAAACAGAACAAGAAAAAGTGCATCAGAAATAGCTTTAAAGTAGAGTAAAAAGAGACTTTCGAGGCGTGTAGCGAGACTATCAAAAAAATTTCAAAATCAATTTTGACGTAAACTCATATTTCGCTAATGAATTTACAATTTTTGACAGCGGATTCAAGGGCGACGGTGCATTGGTCAACCGGTGAATCGATCAACGGTGCATTGGTCAACCGGTGAATCGATTTACGGATTTTAAATTTATAGGATTTATCTTAAAATTTTATAAATCTTAATTTTTCCTTTTAAATATTTAATCATATCATTTTTCGACGTGTGTTTCATTGGTTCGTTAGTTTTTTAGATTTACAATCTTTGCTGAAATTCAAAAAAACTTATTATTTGTGAAATTTCTGTTATTCATTTGAAACTTTCTTATTTTGGTATAAAGTTGTATTCGAAGCACTCCACTAAACTCAGCCGAAAATCTAAACACCCGTTAAAAATGAAAAAACCAAAGAGATAAGTTCTTTAAAAAAAATCTCAACACCATGTTATAGCAAATATCAAGAGCTGCAGAACCCATTTTACCGAATGATTCATAAAAATCTAAGTCCTGTGATATTTTGTTTTGATAAAAAAACAAAAAAAAACCAAAATCTAAGTTTTTTCAACTTTTTTGGATTTTCGTCCATCTTTGAAAATTTATTTTTTCAAAAGGCCATATCTCAACGCTCAGATTTTGAAAACTCACTGACCCTCTTAAACTAATTTTTTTGTGCCCAGTTTCTTTATAGCATTCATACCATCTTTATCATGATTTAACAAATGATAACGTATTAGAAAGGCTTAGAAAATAGCTTTCGAATTTTGAGTTATAAAAAATTGATAAAGCAATGTTTATAAAAATTTTAATCGCGCGCAATAATTATCGAACTACACAATATAATATGTTATTCAAACAGGAAGTTTATTTAAAGATTATTATCTGCGCTGGCTGGGGGCGAGGAGAGGGGAGGGTGGTCATTCAATAGTATAGCCCGAACGCAGATCCAGAAATTACTAGAATAAAGACATTTGATTACACGACGATACATTGTAATTTTCGCCACGATTTGCTTCAAAGTTTCAACTTTTTTCAAATAGAAAGATGCGCCATGAAAAGTAGTTGTCCAAAAATAGTTGTTTTTTTTCTAATATTGATGAAAAATCATTTTTATTTAATCTCCTTGTATTCCTAGTCAAAAATTCTCCTTTTTGTGTGAACACCTATAAAAAATGTTAACACCTATAAAATGAAAGAAACGAAAAGAATAAGTTCTTTAAAAAAATCTTAGCACCATTTTATAGCATATATCAAGAGCTACAGAACCTATTTTAGCGAATGATTCTATGGTCATAGCAATAACTAGTGTTTGTGGCGCCTACACGCTTTACATGTTACGCAGGACAGTGTGCAAATGGTGATTGTGTTCTTATATAATAGCAATAACTAGTGTTTAAGAAGCCTACAAGCTCACCTATCATACTCTTTCTAAAGAAACTTCTATTGGTGATTTTTAGCTACGCCGGTTACGTAAGTTAACTTTTTCACGCTTTTCGCCTTGACAAAGTAATCAGCATACGTAACTTAAAGTTCTACCAATTTCGTCCATTCGTAAATTGCTGACTTTGTCAGGCTGTATGCGAACTAAGTGTAAACCTACGTTCACATACTGCGACTCCGCCTCCGACTCAGACTACCTATGTGAACACGAAGTCGGAGGCGGAAGCGCAGGTGTTATGTTATCCACATGTTGTAGCGCAGCTCAAGAGCTACAAAATGCACTTTACAGAATGATTTTTTGAAATCTGAGTGTTGATATATGGCCTTTTAGAAAAAATAGATTTTCTATAAAAAATGGCCAAAATCCAAGTTTTTCCAATTTTTCAAATTTTGGCCATTTTTCAGAAAATCTATTTTTTTCTAAAAGCCATATATCAACACTCAGATTTTAAAAAATCATTCTGTAAAGTGCATTTTGTAGCTCTTGAGCTGCGCTACAACATGTGGATAACGTATTGTTATGACGATTAAAATTCAATAAAACATTTGACCAGTGAAAGTGATGTAAACGCTGGTCAACTTCACAAAATGACTGGACAAGTGTTTGGAGCCAAATGGTGACTTATCTAAAATAATCAAGCTATAAGCAATATGCCATTTTAAAGAAGAAAGTCAGGGCTACAAAACCTATTGTTTGGATTTTGTTATAAGAGAATTTTTGGATAAGAAAATGAATTTTTATTTAAATATTTGTATGGTTTAAAACTTATGCACCAACCTAATACTTTACTATTGTATTTGTAACAGGGCTGTACCGGATATCCGATATCCGACATCCGATATCCGATATCCGGCACTTTTGACATCCGATATCCGGTATCCGATATCCGAAAAAATGGCCAATTCTCGGAAAAAATTTTTAAAACTTTTTTGAAATTTAGAAAAATTTTCAATTTTTTTTTCAAATTTCATCAAAAATATCCGAAATCCGATATCCGATAACCGATATCCGGCACTTTTTCATATCCGGTATCCGATATCCGATCCAATATTTTTCCATATCCGTATCCGATATCCGATCCGATATTTTTTGGTATCCGGTACAGCCCTGATTTGTAACGAGTTGAGGTAGTCGAGCAACACACGATTATATTTTTGCATGAAACTGTAATAACTTGCCTGAAACGTGCTATATGCTTTTATATAGCATGAATTGTTATATACGTTTTCAATTAAAGAAACCTGTTAGAAAATCTTAATAATACGAATAAATTAAAATTTCAAAATTCGGTGTTCACATACTGCGACTCCGACTCCCGACTGTGACTGCGACTTTATTGTGAACACGACACGGAAAAGGTAGCCGAGTCGCACTGTGTTCACAATGGTGTCGGAGTCGGAGTCACAGTATGTGAACGGTTGCATGAAATCGTAGTATGTGAACGTAGCTTAACACTCTATGTGCCTTCGTGCTCTAACCAAGACAGTATTGCTGTGCCTTTGTAACATATCTGTCACAGCACGTCAACTTACCTGTAAGAGGCTGCCTAGCGAGAGTTAGGCTATTCTAATACTTACATTGCTCATATCTAGTTAAAGGGCATACCAGCGCGTTACACGGTCAATTTCAAATTTTCAAAAGCGGGGACCACACTTTCAAGACAAAAAACATTTGATTTGAAAATGTTCCTTTAAATTTTTATTATTGTCACCGAAAGACTTTTTCTTGTCACCGATTTTTGAAAAGATTTGACTGCGGCTGCATACGGTCTCACAAAGTCATCAGTGCATGTAGCGTGACCTGAAAATACGAAAAATAAAACAAAAAATAGTCACCGAAAACAAAAATATAAGAAATCGGTGACAAGAAAAAGTCTTTCGGTGACAACTTTTTTCGGTGACAATAATAAAATTTTAAAGGAACATTTTCAAATCAAATGTTTTTTGTCTTGAAAGTGTGGTCCCCGCCTTTTGAAAATTTGAAATTGACCGTGTAACGCGCTGGTATGCCCCTTTAAATCATCGACATCAACAAGTATGAGAGCTCAAAAGTCATGCATCGGGATCAATTGGCGCGTCGGAGTTTTAGAAAGTCATAGACCAAAATATTCTACATGACTTTCAGCTGTTGGCAGTATGGCTTTTTACAGCTTGAGACACTTGACGCCTTTGTTAAAGTACTCACCCTCCTTGTGACTGTAACACGATCAACATTTGCACACAGGCCTGCGCAGGCCTTCCATTTATCGAAAACAAATCAAGAAATTTCAAATTGTTAATTTCTGTGATTATCACCAATAATTAGTGAATACTTTTGTCGTTTTACAAAAAGCATAAATCAAGCTTCAAGTTTATTGTTTGTAAGTTATAAATTACATGAAAGCGGAATTAAAGCAAAAACCAAAAGTTATTGCTGAAACATTCATCTGTAATATTCCTCATCATCCCTGTCAAGACTGTCATAATAGCTATTGATTTCATCCACTCGGGCTTGAAATTCTTCAGCGTCCATTGTATAACGAGTAGAAAGATGGAATTTCCTGAATACTAATACATTGAAAATTTGCATCTCTTATAAGGCTGTGCTTACTTTCCACCATCGAAAGATTCGAAAATCCCGTTAAATTAATTATTTATCGCGTCAAATTTGAATTTCTGGGCAGCGAAAATTGCGCAAAATCAAAGTGAAACATAGCTGGGACTAATGTTAAACCATTCATTTACAATCAAAATTTTGGTAGTATTCTTACCTGCGTTCTGTGTTATTTTAATTTTACGTAGGAAAAAATTAAGTTTACCAGTTAGCTCATTTCACTGGCTACAAAATTAGGGGTAATTTGCTTGAGAGAAGTAATCAAAAAGTGGGTCAAAAAACAACGCCAAGAACACGATTTTGAACGAGGGGGGGGGGCTTTTATTACAGGAATTACGGTATATGATTTTCGCTTGGTCCACACTGTCGTTCGGGTGCTGGTCAGTAGATGGCCTCTGGATAGATCAGGCTTAAACCGCAGGGGTTACCAAGTGAAAATCGTGTTTTAAAAATCAGTTTGACGTGAAATAGTTGCAAATCAAAATTCGAACACCGGATATGCTTATCTTGGCCAATTTATTTGAGAAACTGCTCTTTGAATTAAAAGTCGTCGTTATAGTTAAAAATTCTGTGCGAGGCAAAAAATTTTTTAGACAAAAACCACATTTTTTTTCAAAAAAAACGTATAGAATCTCTGGTCAAAATCAACAAACTCACAATCAAACAGTCCGATCTGTAAATTGTGGACCTCTTAGATTTTTATTAGCCTTTTTTTCTTGTTTTGCGATCAGCTGAATACAAAAAACTTGCGTTTAGACATCCCTGGGATGGCTTACTTTTCGGGTACAGTGGTTTCGCAAGCTGATTATGTTTTCATGCTCAGCTTTTCGAAAAACAAGGAAAAATGCTAAAATCTAATACTAATTTGAGGGTTTACATTTTAAAATTCGTTTTGTTTCCTTGTAAGCTAAAAGATCAATTAATTTATCAATGATTATGTCAAATTAAATCTTACTTTTATAAAAATTTAATCAAAAAAATACTTACAAAAAATTTGAAGTAAAAAAAACAAGGATTTTCTTCTTAGCTTTTAGATTAGCAGGAACAAAAAATTTATAAAGTAGAGACAATTTCTGAAAATAACATAAGATAATATGACAGAGAAAATTGTAATTTTCAATTGATAAGTTTTCAATTAAAATTTTCAATTGATAAGACATGATAAAATTTTATTTTCATTTAACCTATTATTTATTGCTTATCTAAACCTGATCTGTTTTTCTCGACGATTTTTTGTGAGCACTCACTAAGGTAATGAGCATACTTGCACGCTACCCTAAAATCAGGGTCGGCGCCGGATCCAGCCAGTCGCCAGCTCCGGAAATTTCTGAAAATTGGCGCCATCACCGAAAAAACGCTGAGCGCCAGCGCCGGGCGATAAAAAAAACGGCAGGAGGTTAAGCAAAATCAGAGCGCTGGCCTCAGCGCCAAATATTAGAGCGTTGATTCAGCAAATTATCTTTGATTATTCTCTGTAAATTTCTAAATAAGAATGAAAGTGACATTTTCTTGCTTTCTAATCATAAAATTTATGGCTATCACTGTTAACTAAGGTCTTTATTGTGTCTGAAGAAGGTCATGTGGCGGCGAATTCCCATGTTAATTCATTTGAGCTAAATTCTTACCCTGATAATGAGTCTTCCAGTAAATTTTTGCCCTAGATGGGACAATGGTTAGATTATTTTTTTCCTGTTATTGGTGCATATATATATATATATCAGTTAGCCCATTCAATTAGGTTTGACACTATGGTATCCAACCTCTTTTTGTCCACTAGGGCTGGGCAAAAAAGCCTCGGCTCCAGTAAAGAATGGGTTTTCATTTCTTGCCTTGGTCTTCCTGTAGTTTTTCTTGAATAACAACTTGATTCTCATGTCAATTATGGTTATCGTATTTACTGTATAATATCTTAAGATAGGCAGACATCTCTATACAGTCAACTCTCTCCATAGTGCACACCCAAAGAATTGCCGAAAGGTGTGCACTATGGCGAGGGAAATTGAGGGAAATGACTGTATGAAGGCCAAACACATCGGAACCGGGTGTGCACTATGGCGGGTGTACACTATGGAGGTAGTTGACTGCATAGTATTTGGTCGGCTGGGTGGTTGGTTCACACTTTTATGGATTATCAAAAATGTGGTCATAGAAGGCTCAAAAATTTTTGTTGCAAGATTTTTTAGATCCGCCTTGATGTCAACTTTTGTTTAAAAAAAAGCGGCGAGAAATTCGCATTTTCAAGAGGGTCGTTAACAAACGTGTGCAGGCCATTTTCGAATTTTTTTAAATAAAAGTTATGTTTTTACGGTATTTTTTCATTTTTATGTCAGGTCCAATTTTCTGCGAGTTTTTGCAAATTTATTTTAAATATCTCTCCGGAACTATAAACTATTTTACAACTTTTGATAGGTACAAAGATGTAGGCGCCAATAGGCGCATATGGCGCCTTGTGCTCTAAAACAACTGGACACGTTCTTTATCAGAAGAAATAAGTTATGTTATTAAGTTATGTTAAGTTATGTTATGTTATAAATAATATGGTGATTATAGTTAAAATGATCACCTTAACCATGATCACCTTCAAAACAACCGGGGGACTAGGTTATTTTTCGCAAAAAGCAGAAAATGGAAACGCATTTTTCACCAGACGCAAAGCCTCGTCATGAATTTTCACAAAAAAATTAATTGGGAAAATATTATGGACAAAATTACGGTGGTCTCGTGCGCATTCGAATTTCGCGAATTGCTGTGCTTATCACGTTTCATAGTTCTTCAAGCGACCAATGGCAATTTCAAACTTTTTAATTTATTTTTTAGTTTCACAACGAATCTCTGATAACCATAACAATCAAAGTCTGAAAATTATTTCTTCATCTTTTCATATCCAAAATATCACCTTATGTTGCAAGCAACTTTGGTACTTTTTAGCTAACCCTTCATACGGCAAATTTTGAAGCTTTCAAGCAAACAAGATGTCTAAGGCCTCAAACACAATGAGGAGTCTGTTTGCGGATGCTAAATCAGATTTGTCGCACGGAAATGGTCATAACTTTTTTTTAAATTTTTCAAAAATTATTCTGTTATTACCATTTTGTAGATAAGATTCAGGGCTACCAGATGAGCATTTTATAAAGTAGATGTCCTTTGAAAAATTGAGATAAAAATGAAAGACTCCGCCCAAGACTCCTGACTAGAATTTAAGTCAGGAGTCTTGGGTGGAGTCTTTCATTTTTATCTCAATTTTTTAAAGAACATCTACTTCATTAAATGCTCATCTGGTAGCCCTGAATCTTAGATACAAAATGGTAATAACAGAATCATTTTTGAAAAATTGAAAAAAAAGTTATGGCCATTTCCGTGCGACAAATCTGATTTAGCATCCGCAAACAGACTCCTCATTGTGTTTGAGGCCTAACAGTGATTCTAAAAAACCAGCAATGGTAAAGGCAATTAGAAGCTTGAATCGATTGTATGAAGAGCTTAAGAACCACAAAAAGTCAAAAAGTAATTAATATTTAAAATAGAGCCAGGAAGATACCACGAAACCGAATTTCGAGACAGAACTAGAATTTCTTATTGTTTCTCATTTTTGTGGCTGAGATCAAACAGAAACCAAATTAGGATCATGATTGTGAATTGAAATTGACCCAGCCAGGTTTTAGGGCGGATTTAAGGTCAATAAGGGTACTTTTTCAACTTTTTTGATATTTATTTTTTCTCTACTTTTTGAAAATATTTTTACTTTGTGGGATGCCGAATTTTTTTCGTTCATGAAATTTAACGCCAAAAGGTTTTTAGAAAAATCTGAATTTTTCCGTAGGACCTCTGAATGATAAAATATATATAGACAGGTCCGCAACTTGAACGTTTTTAAGGGAGTGGGTAATTTGGCTAATTTTCGCGGTCAAAGGGGGGGGGTTAATTACCCATATGAAAGCCACCCGCCACCCCCAAATTGCGGCCCTGTATATAGATGAAATTCGCGGTGCGCTGGTTGGCTCCTTCAAATATACTAGCGCCATAAATTTAAACTTTAAGTATAATGCTACAAGAAACGATTTTGAATAAGGAACTGTTTTTGTCATACTCTAATTGTAAAAATTTGTAAACTTAAATGACAGAGAGAGTATGTAGATCCGAATTTTTATGAATTAAAAATGGTCTTCATTTTAGAAAGTAAAAAAACATGAACTTATAAAAAGGCGGAAATATTTTATTAGAATTAGACATCCTGCAGTCTGTATTTTTTGTCTAAAGCATTTTACTAACGGAATTTGAAAACGCCACTACTAATGCACTAGTACGCCTTTCTAAAACAGAATGATCACAATACAGGTGAGAGGTCAATGTCAGGGTGGTGGCCAAAACAGTCATTTTCATCTTTTTTTACAAATTTTTATTTCTTTAACTGATATACCTAACTTTCAGAAAACATGTCAGTGAGTCTAAGCGCCGAAATTTTATGTGATATATTTGTTTTGCTTAACCGAACTAAACTAATCAGTCTCAGCCGAGTCAATCGCCAGTTCTTTTATGCCATCAACCAAAATCTATCCTCCAGCTGTCTTCTGATCAAATATAAGCTATTTGGTCATCATTTTGCATGTTCAGAGCGTTGCCTTCCCCACAGCTGGTACGTGTGCACCTCATTCAAACTCAAGGTACCAGTGCTGGAACAAAAATATTTGCGTTTTCAAACCACCGAACTGCATTTCCGGGAACACAAAAACTCGTTCTCAGCTTTTTTTAGACTTCTAAAGCCACTGAATCACCTTTGGGACGGGCAGACATTGAAAATTACTGTGTATCAGACGATGGACTTGAACTTCTGCACCCAAATGCTTCAAATTGTAGGGTCTTCAAGCAGTGGCCCTTCAAAGCTAATGGTGGATAAGTCGAGCACTAGCAAAGTGGGACCACCTCTACCATTACAAGGTGAGGCAATTTTATTCGCCTATTTTTAACGCCTATATCCTTTTAGGCTCTATACGAGGAAAGGACAGTTTTTCGCCTCGAAGCCACCCCTCTTTCGCGGGATTTTCGTGATTTCTTTAGGTTTTAGGCCTAGGTGAGGGTAGGTCAGCGTATGTTAGCACGGACTTAAACATGTTTTTCCTCCCTTTTTGACATAAATAATCATCTTTGAATCAGTCCTAACAGACGCTGGTCGTACCGTGACTAAACCGAAAGCCCTGAAAATCAACAGGGCTGCTAAGGCAAAAAACTGTCTTCCTTTCGTATAAGGCCACTTTTTGAATTCGTTATTTCGCGAGAGCATTTCTTCGATTTAAAAAAGGAGGAATAGGTAATTTATTTGGCACCATTTATGCATAACAACACTTTATTGTGTAACACAACAAGAATTTACCAAATAATGCCGCAATCATAGGCGTACTCAGGGCGGGTAAGGGGGTTGGCGTTAAGCTTGGCTATAGGTATATTATTTTTAAGGATAAGCTCCCGCCGTCAGGTTTTTTTCGAGTGAAATTTTTTCGGTTTTTTTACCTTCCTTCTACCTGCCAGGGATTTTTTTCAAGTCCTGTGTAAGCCTATATTTTGAAAAAAAAAAACCATGGCTTTTTGCTTATTCGACAGTCTTGAAAAGAAACAGGCATTAGTCTCTTCTGTTGACATTTAAAAGAAATTATCCAAACTTATAATTTTTTTGTAATTTTTCACTATTTACATACCAAAATTAATAAATAAATAAAGTTTTTCTGTTCCGGTCCTCCAGGCCGATATAAATAACTGCAAATATTGTGGGTAGTCATGCCCATCCGTAATCGAAAACCCGAAATTTTGAAATTTTCACATTCGTTGTAATTTCTCGTTGAAAATTGTGCTTTCATTTGTTAACTGTCTCAATGGGTTAGAAAATAAAGGGTTATAAAGAAGTTTTTTTTGCAAATTAGGTAATAAAACAGAATTCTATACTCTGCTTTTTCAAAGTGTAAAAGATCTCATCATGAAATAGCGAATTCAGAAATTTATCGGTGTTCGGAATTGTCAAAAACGGTGCGGTATTTTTAGCTTTGGTTGCCTGCTCAAATGTGACATTCAATATGGTGGCCTTAAACCTACAGAAATTGTCGAGTATTTGCATTATGGTGGAGGACAACGGCTGCTTCATGTGCACCTGGAACATTGTTGGAGTGAGGATGAAGCTAATCTCGTGCGCTACTTGATCAAGCAGGTAAGTCTCTTTTCAAGGCATAGAATATTTAAAATTCTTGGTATGACAAATTTTGCCCTTTGAAATGACTTCGTTATGAAAGAAACTTTATTTTTCAAAATTCTGCTATTAAAAAAATTTATAGTGTGAAATTATCATAGAGTGATAGAAAGCAATGAAGGAATGAGCCCTTAATGGTATTCTGAGCATTGTTGAATTAGGATAAATTAAATAAAACTGACCACCATTCCTCGAAGATATTTTGTTGAAAACTTAGCTCTATTCCTCAACAATGGTTTTTTTACTTGATCTCCCTGTTTTTTTTGTTTTTTTAAGACTCAGGTATTGGTATGCCTGCATATGTTAAGACGGGCCGGAGCATATTATAGACTCATGCTTGGGTCTGTCCTAACACACGCTGGCTCACTTTAGCCTGAGCCTGAAAAATAACGAAAAACGACAGAACGTACCAAAGAAAAAACCTGGTTATTAAGGGATAGAGCCCAACTTTCAAAGTAGTACATTTTCAGAAATTTGAAGCTGCAACATCGTCCCAGCCATTCAATCTAGATATCTATCCAATTGAGATGACTGAAAACAAATAATTGAAAAAGAAGATAATACACAGACTAGCGAGAGTTTACTGGTGGTTCGTGCTCTTTCAAGTCTTAAAATTCGAAGAACAAAGCTAGCAGTGGGCTATGACTGGAAGATAAATTTGCCAGTCATTTATTTTTAGTGATAAATTTACTAAGAAATAAATAGTCAATGTACGCGTTAGTATTTGAAAATGTGTGTTTACCGATATCTTGTTAGAAATAAACTGTACTGAACACAACACAGGCTTTGGAAAATTTTAATAAAACTCCGTACATTTTTAGGGTTTTTTTCATGGTGTAGGTGTTCGACTTGAACATTTTAACTTTTACACGTAATTCGTTTACCTGTTCCGAAATTTCATGTAGAATCCACACACTACTTTCATAATCTCTTTAGCTTGCTTTTAATATGATTTTTTAATTTTAATTTGCGGCAAGATCTTTTTCAACTCTTTTGACTTATGAAATTTTTGGCGCTACCACGGTTCATAAAAAATTGATTCATTTTAAAGGGAATTCGTAAAAAACGGGTTTCATAAAAATAGAATTCTTCGAAAACCGGATTTCGAAAAAAAAATAATTTGTTTCAAAACGGTTTGGCGAAATGAAGTTTTAAAAAAATATATAGTTTTATCAATATTTAATTCATCAATAAATAGTTTTATCCAGATTTCTCGACAAATTATTTCACAACTGGGTAAAAAAAAGTATCTCAGCGACAGTGTAATCTTGAAAAAAGGAAAATTAGTCGGTTATTGTAAATTCGGCCAAACCATCAATATATGGTCGAATTATAACCATTTTCACAGTTACTTCACCATAAATTTTCACAGTTAAAAATTGCAAATTTCTAGCTGGAGAATATGCAACCATTAGCACGTAAACAATTGATAAAATGACCGGCTATCTTCCGCCATATGGCCGTGCCCTAACTCAAGTTAAAACGCAGCTTTACACGAACCAACTACGAACAAACCCGCACACTTTTATTCAACGTAATCAAACAAAATCACCCGTTCAGATCAAAATACCTTGCGATGGTAGTAGACCATGTCAGACACGTTCTTCTGAATCATCTTAGCTTTATCATCTTAGCCTTCTTGTTGTTTCACGCATTTCAATGAGTGATCTGTTGCTTGTCCTTGTAACCAGCAGAGTAAACTTCTCCTAGATCAGTACTTGTAATGTTACTAGAAATTATGATAAAAGCCTACCATCCAGAATTACCATGCGCCTTCCCTTCTTGCTCTTAATAAACTCGATGGCAAGACCCGTAATGATCTGAGGCTCACGCTTCCGCTTTCGACCCCTTGGACGTTTCTGGTTGACTGTTGGATTTGGCTTGAGCTCATTTCCTCTTCCTCCAATGATCTTGCTCACTCGCATCACAGCTGCTCGCTTCATCAGGGCTGCTGTATTGGTCTTCGAGATTCATCAGGAGCGCTTAATTCAATGAAATAATAATAGAAAATGTCGATCAGAAAGCAATCAAAAATACGTATTTAAACAATGATTCATGAAATCAAAATATCGTAAAGTTTCATTTTGCCAAACCGTTTTGAAACAAATTAATTTTTTTTCGAAATCCGGTTTTCGAAGAATTCTATTTTTTATGAACCCGTTTTTTACGCGAATTCCCTTTAAAATGAATCAATTTTTATGAACCGTGGTAGCGCCAAATTTTTATTTACTCAAATTGAAGTTCTGACCGCTGTAGTATACCATATCAATTATAATAAGTCATATAAATTATAATTTCCACCCGTGTTTTCATTGGTGAATGAAAAATTTTACTTATAAGTTTCTAATGTCTGAAAAAACTGGACAAAATGTATGTGCACATAATGTGAAAAAATTGCCTAATTTGTATGTGGGTGTTAAAAACTGAAAACTATTTGCAAATAACATGCTAGAGTTGGAAAATGACTAAAAATGACGTCATTTCTAAATTGATTAGTCATATGACCGCTTTAGAAAATGACCGGTCATTTCAACACCTCTAATTTTCATTGCTGTATAGAATAAAGTAATTATCGATACTTGCTTTTTTGTTGTTTACATATTGTTTTTTGTGCTGGAAATAGCACCTTATTGGAGCGTAGTGGTTTAATTATTATACGGTTCAGGGCTTAGAAACTTGGGCCCTATATGCAAATGACTGGTTTTTTCGCTTTGATCCCCCTGTTGTTTTTACCGTTATTTTTTCTAGACTTTAGGCTGAGGCAAGGGTGTGTTAACATAGACTCAAACATAAGTCTCAGATATGTTTCAGTCCGTCTCATATATGCTGGCTACTCCTTGCCTAAGCCTGAGCGTAAACAGTCTTAAAAAAAGAGGAGGACCAAATGCGAACCCCCCCCCCACCATTATCATACAGGACCGATTTCTTGCTTTAAACATTAAATTTAAAGCCTACAAACATGCCCAGTGTTTGATGTTGATTTATCATCGAACTAAAAACTTTACATTTATTGTAATTTTCAGGAAACACAATTACGTAAATAGAAAAAAATTGATTGAATTTTTGCATAGAACGTTATTATCATAAGTTATATGAGACAAAACATATCCTGACTGAAGCAATAGCTGCATGAGGAATAAATAAAAAGTTGCTTCCAGCAGGATAATTCGCAATGGAGAAGCATTGGAGTTGTTTCAGGTGGTGGTAATCCATTTGAGCCTGGTGGATTAGCGACAGAAACAGGGTCTGCAACAGGAACACCATTCGCGATCATGTAGTTAAAAGTTTCCTGACATTGTTCTGTGAAGGATCCATTTGTCTCCATCAAACTCCTAAAAATAAAAAATAAATAAAACGGTGAAAAAAGAAATAAATAAATTATTTTCGAAAAAAAGTGCTGAGCGGTTTTCAGTTACATAGCCGTACAAATGCATTTCTTTGCGCGTAAAATAGGCTGTTTTCGAAAACTTTTTAATAATTAAACATTAAAATGAAAGAAACTGCTTCTTTTTAAAAAATTTATCATTTTTAACATTGCTTTTTTCTGTAAGTTTTTATATATGGAAGCAACATAAATGACAGCTCTATTTAAAAAATGTGAAAACTTATTTAACATACAAGGACAGATGATGAGCATTATATGTGGCATCAAATTTAGCATCGTTTTTGTTGCAATCTTTAGCAATCTTTTGCTTTTACAGAGCATCTTGCTGAAAAAAAATTAAGTGAATAAATGTTAAATACCTCGAAATTTGAAACACGACATTTTCTATTACAAAATTTATAATAAAGAGCAATAACTAAATCCAAACTTATGCAGTCGCATGTTATCTGGCACTAATGTCGTATTTTCTCTATTTTTGCTCAGTCAATTTTTTTTAGTTGTCATGCTAGTTTGCTTTTGTGAAGGATTTATCGTAAATCTTCTAATTAAAGCCCCGAAAAGTCGGAAAGTGTACCCAAAATTTAGCTATGCCTCGACAACTGACTGCGTGTGCCAAAGCAAAGCTCAAGAAGCGAGCCTACCATGAATCGAAGATGCCAAAGATCTTCCGCACGACATCAAGTGTTCAATGACTGAAGGGATCTTCCACATCATCAAGAAAACGGGTCTGCCTCATGATTTCGTCTACGGTCAAATAGCAAGGAACCTACAGACCCGTGAGATGCAAAGCTATCAAATGAGCATGATAGTTATATCATGCTCATTTGATAGCTTTGGATCTCATCTTCCAAATGTTCTATCAAATAGCCTTTAAAAAATTGAGCCTTGAAGTTATAAATTGAAAAGTAGGAAAGAGGTCCATTTCTTTGGACATCGGGACTTTTTTAAAACCTAAGGCATAACTTTTTACATATGATTTTTTCAGAAAACAAAATACCGTATTTCTTCTGATTTCCGCTCCGGGGCGCTTATTTTTCAATCGACCTATAAGGTGGCGACAAATAGAGGAAATACGGTATACTATGTAAAAGCCCATTAAAATGCTGCATCTAACAGTGCCTTAATTTTGTGATTTTCATAATCAAATGGCGAAACAGATGGCCCGAAAAAATATAAACTTCTCTTCAAACTCAAAATTTTAGGCTCAATTGAAAACACCCGTCAAAATATGTAAATCTCCCGTCAAATTTATTTTTACCCCGTCAAATTCAAATTTCAAACAAAATATGTAAATTTCCCGTCAAATTATGTAAATCTCCCGTCAAAATATGTAAATCTCCCGTCAAATTTAAATTTTTTCCCTGATTCAGTTAGCTTTTGTCATTCCAAGTGCATATTTTGTGCAAGATTCGTGAATTTGTGCATCTTCACTCAGTAAAATCAATCTTCTATAAAGATCACGCTTAACAAAGTCCACTGTCGATTGGACATATTCCGGTTGGTTTTTTTTTAATTTTCATCTTTAGTTAACCTTACACTTTCAAATCTTATCTCCTTTACCACCCTTAGTTTTTCTAGATGATTCATTCGTCTTGAAACCAAATATCCTTTACACTCGAATAACCACATTATGTATTCACCTTCAAAGATAGCCTGCTAGAATCCCCTGTATAGAGTCCTACTAGGTATTCATGCTTTTCAGCTGATCCCTTAGTAGTTACTTCACCTCTCTTCAGCGATCACGTTTGGTCGGTTATCAGGATGAAGGCCACAAAGAGATTTGACTTTACTTTGGCTAAATACGTTTCTATCCATTCTTTAAAATCGCGGCAGGCCCAAGAGCTCCTTAAGTGTAATTGTCTTTTATCATTTTATTTGTACCTTCCAAACCATTGTTGGTAGCAATTGAAAACATAGAGAAGCCTGGAGCGAAACGATAAAACCATCATTATAAGCAGAAATTATAAGCAGTAAATTTAAAAATACACCACAAATTCACGAATCTTGCACAAAATATGCACTTGGAATGACAAAAGCTAACTGAATCAGGGAAAAAATTTAAATTTGACGGGAGATTTACATATTTTGACGGGAGATTTACATAATTTGACGGGAAATTTACATATTTTGTTTGAAATTTGAATTTGACGGGTAAAAAATAAATTTGACGGGATATTTACATATTTTGACGGGTGTTTTCACTTATAGCCAAAATTTTATTCAATAAAATAACAGAAACTTAATGACGAAAACAGTTATTGCATAATAGGTTGTTTGCATTTCACCGATGATTCACACACACAAATGTCCCGTAGAAAAATGTCCTAAGTAGAAATGTCGAAAAGCTACGTCGATATATACAAGCATCACAGTCAGCCGTTCTCGTGATAAACTGGCAGATATATTTTACTGAGCTTCCACAAGAGATGCTTCAACCAGCCATAAGACAATAGATGGCTAAGGTGTAAGGAAAATAATATCATATGGAAGATTTAATTTAATGCTTATATGGAGTAGAGTAGAAACTCAATAATAACAAAACATTTTCAAAAAGAAAATGAAGCAAAATTTTTTACGTATTAAAACATCATATACTTGCAACCTGATAAAACATAAATTTATCATCTGCGTTCATATTGAGTTCTATGGCTTAAAGCGATTTTTTAATATTTTAAAATTTTTACAAAAAGTGCTTTATTTGCAAAAAATCTTGCCTTCAATTTGTTCAGTCCCAAAAACAGTGTCCAAATTAGAAAACTCTTTCCACTTGTCCATTAAGAGCGATATCTCTGTTGCCTGCATACTTTTATCTTCTTTCAAATTTATTATAGTCATTGAGGATTGAATTCATTGCTGTCGAAACCTACATTGCTTTTCCAAAAACTCATGTTTGGCTATTTCTAAAAAATAGAACTCTTATTTGTGATTATAAATAAAAAGCCACTCTGTATTTCTGTGAGCTTTTTTTTTGACTTTTCGTCAATGTTGACAGCCAGCACTTTATTTGTCTTATTGTTGAATGACATAGTTCCTTTAAACATAACTGTCAACTTTTCTTCTCTGCTCAAGCTTCTTAGCTGTCTCCTCGAATGCATTTACAGCTCTGAAATATGAAATCAAGACGAAATATTTTTTATGTTATAAGATAGTTCCATCAAAAACTGACCTGTCTTTTTCACTTTTTGGTAAGTATGCTTTAAGCAAAGTTACATGTAACATGCTATTGGGTGTAGAAAATCTGCTAAAAACACTGTCTTTTTTAGCTAGCTCTTTATTCAAAAAATCAACTTCTTTCATATCTGTCAACAAGACTGTTAGACTTAATAGCGAAAAGTGTTTCACCTCTGAGTTTTTGACTTTAAAAGAAATCACTACAGTTGCTCTTGTCTTAGAAAATATATCAGAAGAAGTGGATGGCTGCATAAGAGTTTCATAATTTTCAGTTGATGAAATTTCTTCTTCCGCATGCTCAACTGTTAGTACTTGTTCAGTTATTACAGACGCCTGTGATACGACTAATATTTAAATAAGATAACTTTGAAAATTTTCATTTTTTAAAAGACCATCGTCGTTGATGACAATGGCCATTTCGAATTTTCGGAAGAAGGCTTTTTTAAGTCGAAAATACGGAAAGTATTTCCGAATTATTTTTCTGTCTGTATTGAAAAATGTTCCTGAATTTAGAGCTATCTAGTAATCGAGCCCAACGTTTCTTGATAATTCTAGATCAGACAACTTAGACAATTTGCATTGAGCTATAATCCAATAATGTAGAATAAAGCATTGTCTCGACTACAGTCCACTCTCGATACAGTGAAACTCTCGATATAGTGTATATTTTTCTCAGTCCCGACAAAGGAAACGACTCTTGATATAGTGATATTTTCGGCGCTACGACGGTTCATAAAAATTGATTCATTTTAAAGGAATTCGTAAAAAACAGGTTTCATAAAAAATAGAATTCTTCGAAAACCGGAATTCGAAAAAAAATTAATTTGTTTCAAAACGGTTGGCAGAATGAAGTTTTAAAAAATATATAGTTTTATCAATATTTAATTCATCAATAAATAGGTTTATCCAGATTTCTCGACAAATTTATTTCACACTAGATAAAAAAAGTATCTCAGCGACAGTGTAATCTTGAAAAAAGGAAAAATTAGCCGGTTATGTAAATTCGGCCAAACATCAATATATGGTCGAATTATAACCATTTTCACAGTTACTTCACCATAAATTTTTACAGTTAAGAATTGCAAATTCTAGCTGGAGAATATGCAACCATTAGCACGTAAACAATTTGGTAAAATGACCGCCATCTTCCGCCATATGGCCGTGCCCTAGGTTAAACTCAAGTTAAAACACAGCTTTACACGAACAACTACGAACAAACCCTCACACTTTATTCAACGTAATCAAACAAAATCACCCGTTCAGATCACATAACAAAGACTGGGATTGTACATATTTATAAATCTGATCCACTTTGTAGCTTGCAGAGATGCTCTAGCAAGTTAGAAGTATATAGTATGATAATTCCGGCGCTTTCCTTCTCCAGTATCGGCATAACAAACAATCTGCCTTTGTAGTTAAGAAGATCAGGTGGGATTTCCAGGTTTTCAGGATCACATGGCGTGTTCGGATCGTTGTTAAGAAGCTGAAGATCTTTCGAATTGAAAATAAATTCCAGGAGAATGAAAACATTGAAGATACCTTGCGATGATAGTAGACCATATCAGACACGTTCTTCTGAATCATTTCAGCTTTAACTTTATCTGATGCTTGCTCAATGAGGCTTGAGAATATTGTCGCCCCACTCTAAAAAAACCATGCAAAATATTTCTTGTATATCTTAAAAATACTAACACCTCTGTCGGGACCGGCTCCGGTATTTGCATTCGTAGTTTCCTGACTCTCTATGTTTTCTTGCACGTTGCATGAGTGTGATCCCATAGCTTTTTTCCAACGCATGATCATCTGAATTTGTTTCCATTTCCATTTTTGCAGCCTTCTGTTGTTTCACGCATTTCCAATGAGTGATCTGTTGCTTGTCCTTGTAACCAGCAGAGTAAAGTTCTCCTAGATCAGTATTCAATGTTACTAGAAATTATGATATAAGCCTACATCCGGTACCATGCGCCTTCCTTCTTGCTTTAATAAACTTGATGGCAAGACCGTAGTCATCAGGGCTGCTGTATTGGTCTCGAGATTCATCAGGAGCGCTTAATTCAATGAAATAATAATAGAAATGTCGATCAGAAAGCAATCAAAAATACGTATTTAAACAATATTCATGAAAACAAAATATCGGAAAGTTTCATTCTGCAAACCGTTTTGAAACAAATTAATTTTTTTTCGAAATCCGGTTTTCGAAAGAATTCTATTTTTTAATGAAACCTGTTTTTACGAATCCCTTAAAATGAATCAATTTTTATGAACCGTCGTAGCGCCATATTTGCCGCTACGACGATTGGAAAATTTGACAAACGTTTGTCAAAATCCAATTCTGTATTTTTGTAAACACTATACCCTTTTTCGGCGCAACAACAGTTTGCAGAATTTTCTTGTTTTTTTTTAATTATTTTGAAGTTTGAAAAGCCTTAAGTGAGGTAAAGCTGTTAAGGAGATAGTCTCGACACGAACGATTACTCCAACTTTTGTGTTTTAAAATGGTTTTAGAGACATAATTGTCGAAACTTGGTGTTGCAATGTCAGACAACTTATGCAGAATTAAAAGTTATATTAGCAATCATCAATATCAGAAATTCAAATTTATTGAGAAAATGCACTAAAAAGCGAAATGAAAAAAAGAGAGAAACCATCAAAAGGTGGATTAGACTTCTATGCATTTCAATTTTTAGGTATTTTTTGAAGAATTTGAAATTCTGATTTTATGATCCTAATCAACTTTTTATTTGTGTAAAGTTGTTCGAGATTGCAACACCGAGTTGTCGACAAATATGGCGCTAGAACCACATTAGAAAAAAAAACAAAACTTGGAAAAATCCTTTGTTCGAGACTATCTCCTTATACAGCTTTTACCCACCCTTTAAGTTTGAAAAAAATGTGATAAATTTAAGAAAATCAACAAACTAAGGCAGATATTCGTAGAATTGAAAGTTGAATTAGGAACATCAATATCAGAATTGTAATTTTTTTAACGCCATGAATATCGGGTTACACATACATATTAGTTTTTCCCAGGTCTTTCAAAATTTCTAGACCTCACTTTTTAGGTTTTTTTGATTTAGCAAATGTGATATTATTTTTCTGATTATTTTGATTCGGCATAAGTTTTTCTGACAAAGGAATACTTAACCGCTCAATGAAAATAGTCTCAGAAATATAAAAATAGAAAAAAACTACAGCCAGCCTCATCCACAGGCTAATATTTTTTTCATTTAAGCTGAATTCACTGGCTTCTACCCACCCGACAAGACCAAAGACCTCTCTGCTGGACCTAAAAATGAGTAAGTCAATAAAAGAAAAACCAACCATCACTTCCCAAAAATAAGTTGCATTGCAGTGTGGCCAACCAAACCCGTCGGCACTTGTTGTGGTCATGTTCCAGCAGATGTTGGAAGCCAACCCGGACATTTTTTCTTCCAAAGAGCACAATCGTATGTCTACGACTGCGGCATCAACTTCTACTCCATCAAGAAGTTTCTGAGCCAGGGAGAGACTGCCGAGTTCCAAATCGATTTGGTAATTTCTGATCCCAACAAAATCGTCCACCAAAAAGTATTTTTTTTAGGAGCGATTGCCAGATGAGTGCAAGATTTACTTGGGTCGTCGGTCTCCGACCTCAAACATATTTGGCTTGCGAGACTGTGGATTTGAAGAGTCTGGATGTGTTGACTGAATCACGTAACCGAGCTGCTGTCCAATTCATGGAGATTCTCAGCTCTCAGGAAGCTATTCGACGTTGGGATTATTGATCTGCTATTAATTTTAGTCGAAACTCGATACAAAAACCTTTTTAAAAAGTTCGTTCGTGCTGGGTCCGACCTTTTTTCATTTTCGTAGTTTTCATTGGCCAGTCTAGCCACCTATCCGAAGGATTGAAATTTTGCCAGTAATTTTTCGAAAATTCTACAACTTTTCCCGATATGTCCCATATAAAGACACTCGATTTTGAAAAAGAGCTTGTTATATTGAGACTTGCGAGTCTAACTGGCAAATTGAAGTTTTTTTTGAAAATTGGAATTCCTCCTATTTTGACTAGACTACCCACAGACAAAATGAAAAAATTAAAAATCGAGGAAAAAAGTGTTGTACTAACGTAAAGTCATACTTGAGGAGGTGCTATTGTAACAGAACTCGACTGTATTCCAAAAAATCAGCTCCTCATTTGAAAACCCTGAAAATTTAGTGAGACTACTACATCTTCGCCTCCAAGATGTCGACAAGGCCAGCGAGATCCGTTGCAAACCGACCCTCGAGTTCTCAAGAGGGTATGCAGAAGAATGTAAGCTTTTCACTTCTGAATTCCTTTTTAAACTAAATCTTCACTAATTCGAAATTCTTTATAGGTCCGGTTTGTTGGACAGTATCCAGAGCGCTGCTCCAATCCTGCAGGTGGATCGTAAGTTTCTTCAAATAAAAAGACGAAAAAAAGGGATTCAAATGTACGACCAATTTTTACCGTCTTCCGCCGCTCCACTACTGAAGCCATCAACTTAATTATTGCTGTTCACTCATTATTCCTGGGTCTTACATTTGGAATTAACATCCTATTATCGGCCCTTGACTTTGAGGACTTATATCTTCACTCAGACACCTTAGCTAGGATCAATATTTTGGAAATCTGTTTTTGTGTTTTTCTTCACTCCCACGAGGCTTTCCGACTCCACTTTTAGATTTTGGCTGAACACCTGGAATCTCAAGATCCACCCAAAAAAGTTCCGATATTCGGGGGGCTGAAAATTGTCGGCCTGCCCCATTATAAAAGAGTTAACGGCATTTCGGAATATTTAAAAAAGTTAAAAAATTGCTTATTTCAGCTAAGAAATCGGCCTTCTTTCCGCCAATGTCTATTGACGCTTTCCTGGAGGCCTTCTTGCCGGGACGTCCAGGCGACAGGCTGGAGCGAAAGTTGAATCCCAACACCCTGCGCACAGCTGCCAAGCAGATCAAGGGCCTTACTGTCATGACCACCATATGGCTAGCGGCAAAAATCGCAGCTTTGTGATCAATGGTCTTACTGCTGACCCAGCTGAGCGACAAATGGTTGCGATATAAAATTTTGGCACAAAATTTTTTAATCTGAATGAATTTTTAGTTTGATTGCAAAGGTCAGCAGATTTCTGTGGTCGACTACTATCAGGTATTTTTTTTGCTGAAGTAATTAGATTTTTCGATGTCAGGATTAAGTTTATATATCTTATTTATTAACACGGCAAAGGCTGTGTGTACTAAACTATGCGTTTTGAGCAGAATTTTACGTTGAATACGATAGCTGAAAATTTTTGGGAAATAAGAGGGATTCAAAACAGATTCTGAAGTTTTATCACGAACTTCTTGAAATCTCTTCACCTTCTAGCAAATATTTGATTCTGACATCGGATCCATGCTCAGCATAGGCGATTTACTTGTAAAACTTTTTTTTTAAATAGTAAAGTCACTGTCAAATTTCATATTCCGCTCAAGTCAAAAATATTCAGATAGTGAATTTCGAGTTTTTTGAAAATCAAATGTTTTGGCCGTATGTGAAAACACCCGTCAAATGTGTAAATCTCCCGTCAAAATATGTAAATCTCCGTCAAATTTTAAAACTTCTTGTTCTCTGTGTTTACTTATCAAATTTTTTAATTTTTTTGCAGTAGCATGTAGCCCCGAATCTCTAGTTTTTAATGAGCCATGAACTGGCTGACTACAATATTGAAAAGTGGGAAAAAATATAATTGTTCTCCCATTTTTCAATATTGTACTCAGCCAGTTGATTGCTCATTAGAAACTAGAGATTCAGGGCTATATGCTGGTGCAATGTAATTTAAAATTTGAAAAGTAAACACCGAGAACAAGAAGTTTTAAAAATTTGACGTCAGATTTACATATTTTGACGGGAGATTTAAATATTTTGACGGGTGTTTTCAATTTTAACCAATGTTTTTGTCTTGAGTTTTGAGTTAATTACGCACGGATTTTCCAGTGACAATAAATTTTTGGGTATCTTCATCAAACCCATATTTTTATATTTCAGCAAAACTACCAGCTTCGTCTGCGCTTTCCCCGACTGCCGTGTATCATTGAGCGTCGGCCAGGCAAAAAAGAAGATGGCAAGTCCAATGACAGCTACTATCCATTGGAGGTATGCACCATCGTGCCTGGTCAGCGTGTCTCCATCAACCAGCAAACTCCCCAGCTAACTGAGCAGATGATCCGGAATTGCCAGGCTCTGCCCCGAGACTTTGTGGCCAACAACAAGAAACAGCAGGAGAACGCCTTTTTGACCAACGGAAACCCGTATTTCCGCTCTCATGGAGTTCGGTGAGCAATTTAATGGGATTTTTGAAAACAAGGGCTTTATTTTTCTTGGCTTTCAGGGTAGAGACTGAGCTGACCACAGCTGACGCTGAGGTCTTGTTCCCGCCAGCCATTGTGTATGATCGGAACCAGAGAGAGGAGCCGGATCAGCGAGGTAACATGCAGTGGGGCAAGATTGGCGGCAAACGCTTTGTGGTTCCGGCTGAAACTCCGCCGGTACGTCGATTTTTTTAAGGAAGAAAATAAGAGAAATATTGATATTTGGAAACAGTTTGACTAATATGCAGACAATACTTAAAAGCCATCAGCTTTTAAAAAGTTGAAACATAGAGCAACTAAAAAGAATTTGGCACTGGGCCAAGTGTAGTTTAATTTGGGTGGCCAACAAATGCTGGCTTTAAGTTGATATATGGGGCTAGAGAGCTATACTGTTTCATCCACTTTGCATGTCTTTTGTGTAGAGACGGAAATCGGAATTTCGAAATTTTGCCCTGTAACGCATATTTAACCCACTTTTCGACGGGAATTGATAGCTGAAAATTTGAACGCCACATGCTACATACACATGCTTTTTATTGTTCTATCAATTGTCTGTTTTACTTTCGATTGTTATGTTAAACATTTTGACCTGCTACCTTGAATCTCGAAATTGACAAATTGGGATCCCGCAATTTTCATTTTCGATATTCAACGTCCCAGGCCAAAAATTCTCACATAAAAATTGAAAAATAAAACGGCCAATCGATAGAAGAATAAATAGTAGCACAAATTTTTAGCTATTTTAATTTTTGTCTAAAAGTAAGTCTAAAAAAGTCATATCGTAAAACTGATCAAAACAGTAAAAAGTTCGAAACAGCAGGAAGGCCAATGGAAAAAGTCTAAATTTTAATTTTTTTTTTTTCAAAAGGCGCTCAAAAGTGCCTTTCCGCAACCTAAGAATATGTTTTAAACATGTTTCAGGGCATAAAACAGCATAAAGACATGTTCTAGGCATTTTCGAGAATTTGGTGGATTGTACAGTTTATTCGGGGTGTGTAAAACCGATTAGCGCCAAAATTTTCATAGAAGGTGGACATTTGAGTACCTTTCTGGGTATTTCGTTTTTTTTTCATGCCACTATTTGACGTTTTGGCAACACAAAAACTAATGAACCATTTGTAGGTGTGGGCAGCTGTGATTTTCCAAAACGGAGTCAATGGAAACGACTGCAAGTATACCCTTTTTCTCCCTTTGTCATAAATACATGCCATAATTTTTTTCTGCGAATTTAGTAATTTCATCGGCCAATTCCTGGACTCGGCTAGAAAGAAGGGAATGAACGCCCAGCAACCCACCCGTTTCGATGAGTTCGAGTCCACCGACTACAACTACATCAAGGACAAACTGCAGTTCTACAAGCAGAACAATTGCACCTTCGTGATGTTTTTCACCAAGGTGTACAGTTGAGAGTATTTTTTTTTTCTAAAATTACTATTTCAGGACAAGCTGGACGATGTTCATCACACGATGAAATTGATGGAAATTGAATTGGGAATCACCACCCAACACGTCTCTAACCAGGTAATTTTGAATGAAGATACAGCAAAAATCGAGAGGGGAGGGAGGCCATAAGTTGGACAGACATTTTTGAAAATGTCGGTAGTCAAACGGTGGTCACATTCCAGCAGTCAAGAATTAAAAAAACGGGTACTAGCCAGTTATGAAACGCTTTTTCGGTGTTTTTTTTTATAAAACTAGCCGTTTGTAATTTTTATGTAATTTTTTTCTAAGACCCCTTGGGAGGTAAATTTTCTCAGAAATCTGAATCATAAAGCAGAATTTAAAAAAGCAATCGATCGCTTAGAGATGACTTGAAGCTGAGTGGTCGATATTCGAGATCTTGACACTACAACTTTAGATCACCTTTAGCAACCAAGCGTATTTTTAGGGGCCTCAGAAAAAAAATGAACTGAAATGGGCAAAACATTACAATTTGAAAAAAAAACGTTGCTAACCGTTAAAACATTTTACTTACCAATTTGGATTTCTCGGGAAATTTGCCTAAAAGAATATTTTTGCGAAAATGGGTACTTTTAAAGGACATACCAGTCCGTTACAGTGAAAAAAAGGCCGGGCGGAAATTTCTTCCTTTCTTGGAAACTTTCCGTAAGCATTCTAACTGATCTGACAAAAGTTATCTGCTGGCCAGTGTTGGCTCACGGCGAATACCCGTTAAACTAAGCAGGCTAGTGATGAACGAGTTTGGTTCTAATAACTTATTCCTGGGAGACAGGCAAACCAGCCTCGACTCTTTTTTGGTTTTTTTACACAAAAACTTTTTAGACCATGGTCAAGGCAATTGGCAACAAGGGTGCTTGGATGGTCATCGACAATCTGCTGCTGAAGTTCAACTTAAAGCTTGGTGTGTCAACCATAGTAAGATTTTGGTTTTATTGCTACACCGAAAATTACCAGGGTACTAAGGCGAAAAATTTCCAACAGTCAAATAGGCATTTGCGTGAAATACAATTTTTCATCTCAGCAAAAAACACTTTGTAGGTCTGTCGACCGCTGGCTCATTCGCCAACGCCAACCGAGTGCAACATGATTTGATGGCTAAGGAGTGGTTGCGTGACACTCGCATGTTCATTGGGCTTGACATGTCTCACGCTGCTCCTCAGTCTCTTTACGAGCGTCAGGCCAACATTCCCTGCAAGGAACCAACTATTGTGGGGTAGGAATTTGGATAGATAGAATTTTTTTTTAGTAGATTGGCAATTTTTGATTGCTTTCAGATGTCCTACACCGTGGGACACCCACTCCGCATGCGAGGCACCTACTGGTGTCAAAAGAGCCGTGTGACCCATATCCACCAGTTGGCAGCTAATGTCAAGGAGGTAATTGATCAAAAAATAATTACCTAAAATCGACTAGATTTAGCATTTACTTGTTCACGTAGTATTTACAGCACAACTATGCTCGTCGAGCACCTGTAGGACTAAGAAAATTACCTTGGGGGATCAAACTTTTTTGCAACTGATTCATGTCTTTTTGTAGCTGATTTGCATTTTTGCAACTAATCCACAGGGGGACCAAGCAATTTCAAAAAAAAATCCCGAAAATAGTGTTATGCTTTTTCTACGGGTTTTTTTATCACGATTTGAGCACCTTTGCGAAAAAAAAATTACCTTGGGGACCAAAGTAGTCCGAAAATATTCCAAAATATTTTAGGCGATGATGAACTACTATGCCCAAGTCAACCGCTTCCCCCAACACTTGATGGTGTTCCGAGGTGGTGTTTCTGAAGGAGAGTACCGAATTGTAAGCTTCCCTACCATGCATTTTTTGTTTCCTAGTAAATATCCACATTTTAGGTGTTGGACGAGGAGCAGAGCGCCTTCTTTGCTGCCTTCAAGGAGATGGAGCACGAGCCGGGCTTCCGCATCCCCGACCTGACCATGATCGTGGTTCAGCGAACTCCAATTACCGCATCATCCCTCAGAACTTCAATGCACAAGGCAGAGCTTTTGAGCAAATGTGCGAGCTGGTACTTGTGTTGACCAGAAGGTCATGCACCCCACTCAAACCGAATTCTTGCTGGTCGGCCACAAGACTATTCAGGTACGTTATTTTTAAACTTTTATTTTTAATTTTTAAACTTGGAAATAAAACATTTTTCAGGGTACCGCTCAGCCAATTCGTTGCACTGTGATTGCCGACACCTGCAACCCAGAGTCTCGTTGGAAGAAGTGGAGAATGTGAGTGAGAATTTTGAAAAAGTTTTGGCCGCTATTCAAAAAATTTTGAATAAAATAACGGCTATAACTGGAGGACATGGGACAGTTCGCGGTTGTTTTTTTGCGAATCTTTTTAAAATATTTTTATAGAAAAGTAACCATTTTAGCCAAAAATTCTTCTGAGACACTCTAGTCTGCAAAAATTACTCAAAATCCGAATTACAATCGGTGAGAGGTTATGAATATTTTAAAAAATGACGACTCAACATATGGTCATATCTCAGTTACCAATTTATTATTATTATTCTTCTTCTTTGTGATTCAGATTCCTGAGTAAATTTTGCATACCTGGCTGCCTTAGAATTAGCTGAAAATAGTGCTTTCTATAAAAGTATTTTTTTGCAAAAAATCGTCACGAACTGTCTGTTTTTACCGTAACTGAAGGGCAGCATCAAAAGTTGAGTTAAACCAACAAATTTCACATTAAATTTTTTTGAAGCTTTGTTTTAATTTTTTATATACTTCTTTCCACCAGCGTGTAGTCAAGAATTTAAGCTTTCTAGCAAAATATCAAACTACACCGAATGATTAAAAAAATTATTAGATTTAGGGATTTTTAGAAAAATAACAGTTTGATCAAACCCCTAAATCCCTGTATTCTTGAAATTATTCAGTAGACTTCCATAGCTTAGTACAAAGCTGAGTTACGAGACTACAGTCGAGTCTCGACGCGACCCCTCGGGACCGAAAAAAAGTTGGGGTATTCTAGGGGTCGCGTTATATCGAACGTAAATTTCTTCTTCTTCTTCCTTTTGCTGGAATCATTTCAAGGTCGCGTTATACCAAAGGTCGCCTTATATCCAGACTCGGTGTCATGGCATTTCGTCCAAAAGTCAGTTCGCCCAAAGACAATTCGTCCCAAATGCAGTTTGTGGCAAATTTAATTCGTCCAAATATGAATTTCGATTCAAAATTTTGCGGGGAAAACCATTTTTACGGTCACAGAATAACTTCAACCGCTCAGAAATCCGTCCCAGAATGGCCGAAAGCCAATAAAATCTGGTTGGGGGGGGGATAGAGTTTACAAACTTTTTGCGAAAAAAAAACGATAAAGCAAATCAGAATTGCATTGTGATCGGGTGAATCGCTCAGTGTCACACCACCGAATATCTGAAACTATCCTAAAGCAATCCAACGACGCCAAAACACTGTTTAAGTGGTTTGGAGTGGTTTGCGATGTTTGGTGATGAGATTCTGGGCGATTCACCTGATCACATTGCGATTCTGATTCGCTCAATCATTTTTTAGCAAAAAGTTTGTCCCCCTTAATCAAACCCAAAAAACCAGATTTTATTGGCTTTCGGCCACTGTGGCATGAGATTTGTCATTCGTAAATTAATCCCCTAATAGGTCACAGGTTCGAATCCCGGTGGTGGCAAAATATTTTTTTCTTGACTAAATAGCTTTTAAAGTCGTCCGATCTGGCAATGTCGGGCAACGTTGGGCTCGACTGGTAAATGGTTCTATATTTTGAAAAAATTTTACATTCAAATAAAAAACAATTCGACAACATTATTGACAAAATTAGGGTGGTTCCGCGCGAAATCAAAATTTCCAACTTGCTGTGCTTATCAAGTTTCATGGTCCTTTAACGAAACTAAGTTTTAGGGTATATAGTAAGATAATCTAAAACCTGTTTAAAGCGCACTTGCCACCTGTTTTGAATTGTCCCCGCCAATTCAATTTTTTTTGCCTAATCATTCAATTTCTGTACGGATTTTTCAGCTTGGTTTCTAACAAAACAATGCTTAGAATTTAATTTTAGGTATAGTTTTGTTAGAAACCAAGTTGAAAAATTCGTACGTAAATCTAACGATAAAGAAAAAAATTTGAATTGGCGAGGGACAACCGTTGTCGGAGACGGCAATGGCCCTTTAAACGGGTATCCACCCCCACAACCCGAAATTTTGGATTTAGACCAAATTAAATACAAAGCATTGTATTCTACCCACAATTGCGTCCTCAGTATATTTTGTTAATACAGAAACAGCGATTTGGATTGCAAGAACCCTTGTTCTCAGTAGTTTCAGATCGCGTAGTACTCAGGTGGTAGTCTAAAATACCTGGTATTCAGGTGACTGTATTTAGAGAGAAACACTCAGGTAATAGTATTTTGCAGCCTAAATATCGGTACAATTGACTCTCTATATAACATAACTCAAGGACCGAGCAAGTTACCGGATTCTACATCTTTTTCACACCGGTCATTTCAAGCTTTTGCCAGTTCTGTTTTGACAGTCTGGTCCCAAATATTGCAAGGATTCCGATTTCGCCAGTCATTTTTTAGAAATTCGAAAAAAAATTCTTTAAAACAATAAAAACTTGGTGAAAAAACAGGATTTTTGTAAAATTATGTTATGTAGAGTTATGTTATATAGAGAGTCGACTGTACTTAGGCGTAATCGGATCAATAAATATTTTGACGGAGTTAATTTTGCTCAAGTTTGGACAAATCGGCACATGAATGGGCTTTTGAACGAACTGAATTTTGGACGAAATGCCATGGCACCTCGAGACTCGACTGCACTCGCTTATGCAAAAAGTTAAAAAAATTACAGAAAAATTAATAATAAAAACGTCAACATAAATTTTTTTTCGGTGAAATTCACACTGTTGATGCTGCAATTTAATTCGATCCAAAATTACTCAGAAAACGTGATTTTGTCCCAGCAAATTTGGAAATTTTACAGCATATTTTGCTTTATTTCTGCTCGTGCAAGTATCGAAAATATTTTTTATCATCAATTAGCAAGCCCATATTTCTAGGTGACCTACGCGCTGTGCTATTCCCACGGAATCGTTTTGTCCCAGTTTCTGTGCCCGCTCCACTCTACTCTGCTTCCGATTTGGCCAAACGTGGGCGAAACAACTGGAAGTGCAAGAAGTAGGAGCCTTGATAAGATGTATTTTTAGTGAACATTGTGTCAACACGATAAAATTTCAGGAATGAGGATGAAGAGGGGATCACATGGATCTGATGGCCGAGCTGGCGAGTTATTGCCGGATCACTACTTGTAGGCATTTTTATTAGGCTTGATAACTTGGGTTAGCGGCAAAATTCAAGACTTTCTAAAATGAAATTTTCAAAAATAAACAAAAACTATTTTCGGAGAAAATGGGAATTGGAGAAATGGGAATCTTAGTTAGGATTCGGGATTAAATTTCACGCAATCCATTTAAGCAGTTTTCGCACATTTTTCACCGCAAACCCGGTACAACTCCGGCGGTCCTGGTCTATCTTGTAGAGCAATCCATAATTGAATTTATGATGTGCCATTTACAACCCATTCTTTTTGAAAAATCATAAAGAAAATGCCCGGCTGCGATCGTCGCCGAAACGGCGTCGGCGGTCCAACTATGGTCATCAAGTAGACTGCTGGGCAGTATGGATGGTTTTTAGACCAGCTTTCGATTAGGGAAAAACCTACAGAGATAGAAAAATGCAGGCCGAATTAAAAAAATATAAATTGTCATTTGAAACCACATTTTGAAATTTATAAAACTAATTACTAAATTTTTTGTAAAAAAAGTAAAATTTTCAAAACAAAGGTCTAAATTTTAGCTATAATTTCAAAATTTTGAGTAAATCAGAGATGCTCATTTCCTAAATTTCGCCATCAAAACCACAGTTTCGAGTCGCTATAGTGACCGGTTGACCCGAGTCTAGGATTTTTAGAGTTGGCGGCCACAAATCGCGCTGAATATCTCGAATTAGTCCTAACTAATGTCAAAATTACAATAAACACTTTTTTCCTTTTTTCAGCATTGATATGAGCAGAGAGCTGAAACCATCGATCGCCACCAAGTTCTGGCCTGAGCGCGCGCACACACTGGTCTCTTTGAACGTCTACCTGCCACAAAATATACAAACTCATATTTTTAACTGCCATATTTATCTACTTTTGATTGTTTGTTGAATGGGCATGTTCACGAGAATAAACCGAAATCAAGCTACAGTTGACTCCTCGTGTGACTCGACTGTAGTTTTTTTTGGGATTTCGGACAAGTTTCTATTTTTTGTACTAAGAATGCTGATTTATCTACTTTTTTGTGCTGAAACTCGTAAATACGCCCAGTCAAAACTGTTTTTTTTTCATTCTTAGTCTCCGCTTAGCTTAGAATACGATCAAAATATTATAGTTAGTTTTCTTATGTGATTGTATCTAAAAAATTATTGAAAAAAAAATTGTTTTTTTTTCAGTATTGTTTTTTAGTTTTGTGCTTTCCAATTCGGCAAAATAAATTTGTTTTCGGTTTCTTATGGCGGTCTTTACATTTTTTAATCCGAACGTGAGTACAATCTAAAATAATGGATTTTGTAGCCTGAATTTTAACATGGATTTAATGAAAGTCTCTCAGCCTTTTCTAAGTTTTACTGCGTAATTTTAAGATTAATACGTAAGGTTACATTGAATTAATTGAATACATGGCACCCTAACTTAAAATTTGAGAAATTATTGATGCATCTCAAGATTTTCCGGTGTTTCACCGAAATCGATAAGGTGGAGTCAGTAAGGGAGTTAGGAGTTTAGGAAACACACAAAAATCTTTATTTCAGACGGTGCGCGGGAGTCCTTGACAAAAACTTTCAAAAGTGTCCGCATTTTTTGCAGCACCCTGTACACCCAAAATTCAGTTTCTTTGTGCTAGTGGTATTTATTATAAGGTTCATCATTCCAAGTTTTCGCGTTGGCGAGTTCTGACGTTAGTAATAGGGGAGGGTAAAGAAAGATGGGACTTAAAGGCCGTGTTATCCACTTCATGGAGTGGGGAATCAAAACCAGAACACTACCTAGACCTAGTGGGATTACTCGCATCACTAATCAGACACGTATACAAAGCATTTATTACTGGATCATACATATTCACCAAAGACAAACTATTGTGAGACTGGATCATTTCTTCCTCATCTTCACTGGAGTCTTCATATGCAAGCTGGAGCATTTGCAAGCTGCTGGACTGGCACAAGACTGGCACTGGCTGGAGACTGGATGGAGGCTGGAGCAATTCCCACGGGCTAGCGCGTTCGGCTTGACTTGGACCTATTTCATTCCCCCGCTTCACCGGCTCAGAAGTATAGACGCGACTGGAGGCCGGAGACGAAACCATGTGTGAGGTAGAATAGCTAGAAGGAGCATCCAGAAGAGTAGACGGCTGCACAGATATCTGGTCCTGAAATATTAACTTGGCTTTGGCCTCAGGCATAAGCACTGGTTCCTTTGTCTGGATTTCGTAGTACCTGGTTTCATTTTCTGGAAACCTAAATCTAGTAATGTGACCTTTCGCTTTAACTGGAATCCAAATTGGAATAACGTAGGTTGACTTATAATACTGGCATTTTACTGGAAGTTTATCGCTAGAAATATAGTCAGGCTCTCTGGAGTTAGAGCTGTGACAAGAAAGACTATGACTGGAATAATCGGCATTGTGCCCATTAGAATCTATGATATTATTACGGAGATACTGAATCCCATAATACTGGACTGATAGGTATTCAAAAAAACTTCAACGCTGGAATCTTCAACGCTGGACTGAGCGGAGCGGCGAATGGCTGGATAGGTTCGATCCGCCGCACTCTTATCAATAGAATGATAACTAACCTTTTGTAGAGAGCTTGATATAGCGAACCTTGAATCAGACAACAGAATATAATAAAGATCCTTATATTTCGTTTGAACGCCTTATGGTTATGTTCTCGCTGCAGGACAAAAGGCAGTTAAAATCAAACTATTACTTGCATTTTATGCTGTAATTGTGTTTCCATAGGAAACTCTGGTATTGTTCTGGGGCGCGGGAAATAAGGAATTCAACAATCCTTACACGTGGTGAGTCTTTGCGTTTGCGAGTTTTTTGTTGGCGATTTGTTACACCCTCAACAAAGAAGTCTATCTTCACAATTTTTTTATTAAAATTTCATTAAAATGAGTAAAAAGGACTACGTCACTGAGGTGGGGTTTAGTTATTCGAAAAGGGTGAGTTATTTTTAGTTCAGCACTCAGGGGGTGAGTTATTGGAAAGGGAGAGTAAATGGAGACGGGTGAGCTATTAAGAGAAAATACGGTAAGTCGCAGTCCGTGAGCGAGCCATAAGACAAAGCCTAAGAATTGGAAATAACTTTGAAAAAAAATTTCATGTTTACCATGTTTGCCATCATCAGATTCGGGATTTGAGAAAAAAGTTTTAGCAAAATTGCCTTGATCCCCCTCACATTTTAAAATTTTTGAATTGCCGCCACAATGACATGTCGCAGTTGGTAGTAAAGTCGGGGTGCTTACAGGGGACTTCGACATCCTACTTCTGACTTTCTACTTCCGACCTATACATCCGACTTCCGACCTCGGGTCAAAAACCACAGGTGGACCAAGGCATTTTTTAATTTTTCACTTCTGCCACACGAACTAAACCAACCTGAGTTACACCTTCTCTCCAAGGGTCTACCCAAACATCCTAGAATGATCATAGGTTTACCTGCATTTCTTTGTTTAGTTTACTTAGGTGCAGCCTCCTAGATGCTGAGATCTAAGTAAGGCAAACATGTATTTTGATCCGTTAATACTATTTGCAATATTTGTCGTGGTGGTTTGGGTTACATGGGGTTATTTGGAGTAGTTTGGGTGATATGGAGTGTTTGGGATGATTTAAGTTGTATTGGATGCTTTGGAGTGATAGGGGGTGATTTGGGTGATATGGAGTGGTTTGGGGTAAAATGAGGTCATTTGTCATGATTTGGAGTGATATGGGGTGATTTGGGTGATATGGAGTGATTCGGGCTGAAATGGGGTGATTTGGGATGATTTGGGGTTGTTTGGGTTTTTTTTTTAATGTTGACCGAGAAAAGTTTAGGAAGGAAGAGCAAAATGTTGGTGGCAGGAATCGAACCAGCAGCTTTCAGTTGTCCGGGCTGATGTGCTACCATTGAAGACGGCGCTGCGTGCAAGTATGGTGCGAACACATATAGAGCCGATCGTTGCATAATTTAAATTACAATGTATCTATGTGCACAAAAGACTAATACAAGTATTTATTCATCAATACTGTCAAAACTTGCTGGGTTCATATTTCCAAAGTCACAACCACCTGCAAAACTTATGTGTGGACAAATGCAGCTAGGTAGGCTGAAATCACAGCTGGGATGCTTGTCAGAGTACCAGTCCACAATGTCTCTGTTCCGATAGACTATGGAGTGGAAGGGTAGCTGCTGGCCTGGCTACCTCAATAGCTAACAAATCATGTTGACTACATTACAGTTAACCACTAAATGTGGTCAGAAATGTAGAAATTTCATTGTTTTGAAAAACAAATGTTTTCCTGAATTTTTTTTAACCTTTAAAGATTTATCTATCAACTACGCCACCACATCTTCCTTCTTTTCCTAAGGGCCTATGTATATCTGCTGTCTTTACAACCGAACGGGTTAAAGGAATGTGAAAAGTGCCATTGTGAGCACCTTTACCTCGACATCCAACTCCGACATCCTACTTTGACATCCGACTTCGACAAACGGCAAACGACTTAGGCCAAATTAAACAAACGGGATCAACCCTAGTATCCACGTCAAAATTATTATTGAATTCACACATATATAGCCAGCGGATCTAGGATTTTAACATCACCCTGGGCCTATTGCAACAGTTGAAAGTTGAAAGTGTAAAGTTGAAAGTTGACAGTGAAAGTGTTGCAACACTTGAAAGTTGAAAGTGAAAGTTGAAAGTTGACAGTTGAAAGTGAAAGTTGAAAGTTGATGGTGTTGCAACAATTGAAAGTGACTCACTTTCAACTTTCACTTTCAACTGTCAACTTTCACTTCCTCCTATATATTTCTAAATTTTAAATTCGTACATTTTGCGGGAATTCAAATTTTACAGTTTGAACAACCAAACCAAGTGGTCGTCCACTTGGTGCGAATTTTTTTTTACGTTTTTCATGTTCCAAAACCTGTTTCTGGACTAATTCGGCATGCTGAAGATGGTTTGATAGTGTAAAATCACGTTTTATCGAGAAATTTTTGAGTTATGGTAAATTCTTGATTTATCAAAATCAATTATACGTCAAAACTCAAAAAATACCCGAGAAAACGGAATTTTACCACTATCAAACCATCTTCAGCACCCCGAATTAGTCCAGAAAACAGTTTTGGAAAATTAAAAAGGTGAAAAAAAATTTGATCCAAGTGGACGACCACTTGGTTTGGTGTTCAAACTAAGAAATTTAAATTCCGCAATTCCGCCTAAATGGGACCCCATGGTTACTAATAATGGATTAAGACAAGGGTACTGTGGGTAAATTGATAACAATAATGATGTGTGGGTACCACTTTATAGGTATTCCCTGTTACTACTCGAGGTGAAAAATAATGAAAAGATCCGAATTACATATCGAAATCGTAAAAAATACCCACAAATTGGATTCTACGCAAAAAATTGCATCTAGAAATGACCAAAACCGAAAAAAAATTTTACTTTCAACTTTCACAAAAAATCGGACCACCTATTTCAACCCACCGATTTTTACCATCTACTTTCAACTTTCAACTTTACACTTTCAAGTGTTGCAACACTTTCACTTTCAACTTTCTACTTTCAACTTTCAACTTTCAACTTTTTCACTTCAACTGTTGCAACACTTTCACTTTCAACTTTCAACTTTCAACTTTCTACTTTCAACTTTCAACTTTCAACTGTTGCAATAGGCCCCTGAACGGTGTTTTTGTAAAGAATATCGAGCGAAATGTTTTTTTTTGACAAGTGCTCGAATAAAGATAAATTTAACCTTACTTACAAATTCACAAATATTTTTTGATTTCCCACAAAAAAACAATCATTTTCATTATCTTTTAAAATTTTAAAAGATCGTTTCGTCTAATATTTTTTAGAAGTCTGTATTGGTTTTCGGCATTATTTGTTTCGAAAAGCGCGAGTTTCGAAAATTTCCGTTTTCGGCATTTGGCGTTTTCGGCAACTTCGCTTTTCGGGAGCGACATTGGAAATTTTCCGTTTTAGGCAAATTGAGTTCATAAATTTGAGTTTTTACGGAAAAATGACAATCGAAATTTGAGCTTTTTGAAGAAATGAGTTCGGAAAAGCCACCAATTTTTTCACTAAAAATTTTAAGTTTTAAATAGTGATCAAGTTGATTATGGTGATTTAATTGACCATGATCAACATGATAACCATAATCAACATATCATCTATGATTACTAATTGACGGTTAACAGAATTATTATGATTATCATAATCATCATGTGAATATAAAAATATAACAAATTTTTGGTGAAAAAATCGGTTTTAAATTTAACAATAATTTTTGAATTTGAAGAGCTTTTTATAAGTAACTCGTCTATGGTGATCACGGATCCGTCAAAAAAACTGTCCACCATTGCAAAAACCAAAAATTTTATAACCGAAGTCTATGTGATTATCTTGCATCTGCAGACAGTTTTTTTTTTGACGTATTAATGCTCAGCATAGTCGAGTTACTTATAAAAGAGCTCTTCAAATTCAAGGATCATTGTTAAGCACTTGGGGTTGTTGTTGAGCACTTGGGTTTTTTTCATATATTTTTTTAGTGTTTTTATGTTATTTTCTCGAAGAAAAAGTCATTTTTTTCAACTTTTTTCGCCAAAATTTGAATTTTTGCTTTTAGATATCAAGGTAAATGACTGTGTTTAGGGTATCTTCCACCTGTATACTACCAAAGTACCCAAACCACCTGGATAGTACCAAAACCATCTGAATAGTGTCCAAATCATTTAAATAGTGCTCACAGCATCCAGACAGGCTCTAACCACCTCATGGTACCTAAACCACCTGGATACTGCTCCAACCATCTAAATGGTACCCCAAACCCCTGTAGGGTACTACCAAGTGGTCGTCCACTTGGAGCAATTTTTTTACTTGTTTGGGTTCTGAAACCTGTTTTCTGGACTGATTCGGACACGCTGAAGATGGTTTGATAATAGTGAAATAAGGTTTTGTATGGTTTTTTTTCGAGTATCGGGATACAATTGATTTACCAAAACTCGCTTTTACCAAAACTCAAAAAATACCTGAGAAAACGGCATTTTACCTCCATCAAATCGCCTTCAGCGTGCCCGAATCAATCCAGAAAACAGATCTTGGAGCCTGAAAATTAAAAATTTTTGCTCCTAGTGACGACCACTTGGTTTGGTTGGACTTAAAAATTTAAATTCCCGCATAAATTTCTCAAAACCGAGGTTGATGGTTCGAACCCTTATGGGTGCAAAGCCTATTTCACACCTTTCGCATCGACATTACCGAGGATATTTGGCCGCTTCGCGGCCAAAGACCAACACACTCCTCATTGCAATGGATTGAGGTGAAAAAAAATCAAGGGAATCGAAAAAGGTAGGCTCAGAGAAAAATACTTAGCACTTGGGGGTGCACTTGGGGTTTTACGCTATCCCACTAGGCCACCAATGCTATTGAATGAAAGAAGTTTTTTTATTACTTATTCCCCGCAGGGCACTCAACTAAAATTTATTTTGAAATAATTCTCGCTTGAATTGACTTGGTACCGCCTTTCAAAATATTTCCATCGGCGGCGAGCATGCCCCTTTAAAAGCTAACGAAACTCAAAAGCAATGTACTTAACGTATCACACTCGACTAACGAAACTGAACAACAACATGCTCAACGTAAGCACTCGATGCTCAATCGAAATCTTTGCACGCTAATGATATTTAACGACAATTACAATTTTTGCGCGCATCGGCATTATCGATCTTATTTCTGTGAGCAGTTACCCTACGTCCGCATCCGCATTTTTAGTGTTGACAATGCATCCTTTATGCGGTCTGCATGCAGACGGCTTCCGGATGCTTTCAAAAATTTTGAATTATTTTTGGTATTGACGCCGATATTATTACCTCGAGATACTATTTTTTTTACTTTATTCGTCTGATACTTGCTTTCTGACCAGGGAACCTTCAGAAGTGTTTTTTTTCAACGACTTCATTGACAGATTTTTTTGAAGATTCTTATAGAGCAACCCGAAGTTATATAACAAAGTGCTGCTGACACCTCCAGGTCTTTTGTAAAATTCGGGTTACCTAAAGTTGCCGAAAAACCATGATACGGGTATCATGGTTTTTAGCCCACTTTTGAATCTGTCTATACTCCCACCTTCGAATCTGCCTGCGTATCATGGTTTTTCGGCAACTTTGGGTACCCCGTTCTCCGCAATTTTACAAAAGACCTGGAGGTATCAGCAGCACTTTGTTATATAACTTCGGGATGCTCTACAAGAATCTTCAAAAAATCTGTCAATAATGTCGTTGAAAAAAAACACTTCTAAAGGCTCCCTGGTGAGACTTTAGAATAGTTATAATTAAAATTAAAGAATGGTGTGCCGTCTTACCCTATATTTACACTTATGTAGGGTTGTCGAGCTTTTTCGAGCTTTCGAGCCGTAAAAAAAGCTCGAAAAAGCTCGAAATTGAGAGCAGTTGTTGGAAAGTAATTTTTCTTCTTGCTCGTAAATATTTTTTGATAGGAAGAATATTCAGACCTTTTTGACTGATCAATGTGCAAAAATCTAGTCACTAACATAAATAGATGACCGAGATATAAGCGTTTTCATTTCGAGCTTTTTTCGAGCCGCCAATTTCGAGCTTCGAAGGCTCGAAGCTCGAAAAAAGCTCGAAAGCTCGAAATTCGGATTCGAACGCAGTTAACATAACGTATAATGCCAATAAGTTTATACGCGCCAATTCAAATTTAACAACTATATTTTGTATTTCTTTGTTTTAAGGTTACAGGTTCGAATCCTGGTGTAGCAGACATTATTTTTTCTTGAATAATAGTCAAAAACCGTTTTTTGAGACCATTTAGCCTCAGGTGGGTAGGAAACCCCTGATACCCCCCTCCGCCTAAGTGGGTATCCACCTACATAAACCGAAATTTTGGATTTAGCTGAAAATTTTCAAAAATAATTTCACCGTGTTCTGAACCGTGTCCTGAACACGGTTTGATAATGCTAAAACAGCGATTTGACTTGCACGAAGCCCGGTTCTGGAGTAGTTTACCGTAGGGTGTCCAAATGGTGTTCAGGTTTTTTGTACCTAGCTATCGGTACTCAGGTGAAAGTGCATGGGTAGTAGTACCCAATGCTCAGCTGGTTCAAGTGAAACACCTCAATAATGTATCCACCTCAAGAATGTGTATAGGTATTATAGAAATGTCTAGCTATCGGTACTCAAATAGAAGTGCCTAGGGAGTAGTACCCAGGTAGTGGTACCCAAATTTTCAAAAAAAAATACTTCTTCAGGTTCCTAAACCTTTTTTCTAGACTAACTCGGGCATGCTGAAGATGGTTTGATAGTAGTAAAATGCCGTTTTGTAAAGTATTTTTGAGTTTGTTAAAATCAGTTATTTGCCTATACTCAAAAAATATAATACAAAACCTTTTTTTACTGCTATCAAAGCATCTTCAGGATGATTAAATTAGTCCTGAAAAAGGTTTTGGATCATGAAAAATGTTTTAAAAAAATTCGACCCTAGTAGCGAATACCCCCCCCCCCCAACAATTTTTTTTCCAAAATCAGGTTTAAACCATTTCTAAGTAATTCTTATGCGCTAAAACGATTAAAAAGGTGTTTTCAGGCCTTTTCCAGTGTTTCCAAAATGAAAAATGAAAATGAAAAATGAAATTTTTAAAATGAAAAATGAAATTTTTTAAAATGAAAAATGAAAATTTTTAAAATGAAAATGAGAATGAAAAATGAAAATCGAATGAAAATTTTCATTTTCATTTTCCATGATGAAAATGAAAATGAAAATTTTCATTTTCATCAAATGAAAAATGAGAATTTTCAGTGAAAAATGAAAATTTCAGTGAAAATTCTCATTTTTCATTTCATCAATCTATCATTTCCGTTTCCTGTTTTCCATTCTTAATTCTAATGTTGCGGATAGTACCTTGGTACCAGATAACATCTCGGACACTGTTTAAGCTATAATTTTGTTACGAATTGTTAACAATCTTGTTAACAAGATGTATGGGATCTATGCTAATTACACGCAGCTTTTATAAGCCTTTTTCACTGACAGTTAATTGTTAACTTAAAAAGGCAAACCTAGATGAGATAATTCACTCCATGACAATATTTCACACCGGACACGGACACAATTTCGTTGGACCGCCCTTGCGCAAAGACGCATATTTCAATCGAACTCCTTAATTCTTACATTTTTATTGAAATCATCTATAACGTTTTACTCGGCAAAATCAAGTAACAAATTCAACACACACTACCATTACAATACACTACAAGTTGAGCATTAAGCAAATCAAAATTTGTCCGATTTCTGTTTCCACTAGAAGCCAAACCAGCCTGTGAGAATACTCTTTCAATGGGAGCGCTAGTTGCCGGAACCGTGAGTACTTCAAGAGCTAACACCGCTAGAGAATGCCATTCCTGAATGTGAAAACTTCTTTTCTAGCTACGTCAGGATATTATATGTACTTACCGAGGACAGACAATTACACCAATACCTGATCGGATCGAGAGCATCGCCACCACTGCTTCCTGCTCCTTGTACAATGTGAAGGACGTTAAGAATCCAAGATTTAGTACGACTGCTTCTTCCCTCTGTGCGTCTCCTGTTACCCTGCGCTTCAGAATTCAGCTGGGCGATGAATTTGTCCAGCGTATCATTCAACAAAGCACTGTTCCTGGCATGCTCTTTGCGAGTAGTTGTTGTTGATCAGACGGAAGCTAAAAATACAAATCAGAAATCCAGTAAAAATAACAGAGAGGATACCAGTTGTCTGATCCATTCGGCTGCTTTTTCTAAATCATTTTCTTGCAGAGATGAAGAGGTTCGCGGATCCATTGCGCAAGCCAGCAAAAACGTCGGATCGAAGTTAACTCGGTTGAAGTTCAGCATGTTCGTGAAGTGCTCATTCAAATTTCTCTGCATCTTATTGATCATCTCATAGAAATCCAACGGCAAAGTTCTCTGAAAAAGTGTATGAATGTAGAATTTTTCATTAAAAAATACCTTGATTCATCCAGCGAAAGTTTCAGAGCACGTGTATAAATAAGACAACGCGATATAGTTACAAAATTTTCTCCCTGTATTCGTCTCAAACATTCTGGAAAAGAGCTGCATAGCTTGGCAATATGATTTAGGTACTGAAAAATTGTGTAAGCCGTAACTTTGGACGACAAAAGCAAACCTCTATCTGTTCTTCTGTTGGGAGTGCCCATCCCTTTCTCTCAGCAATTGCCGCATGAACTCTTTCAATTTGAGGAATCCTTGAATCACACTAACGACAGAGCCCCAACGAGTAAGACGGAAAAAGGAGCGACTTCTTTGAAACAGCAGACAATTCCTGGAATATTTGTTAAAGAAATGCAGGAAGATGAACACCTACTACTTTTGCCTGTTGCGAATGCTTGAATTTTCTCGTGACCTTGCACATGGCTTTGAAGTCTTCAGTGCGAATATTGATTCCTTGAACAGATCCAAAAGCACAAGCTGCAGTGAATGTGCGTAACATGCAATCCTCTGCGGAAAAGTGGACCTTCAAAATAATAGATGAAAAAATGAAATAGATAGGCAGACGTACAAAAGAATGCTTTCATCTGGAGCTTCTGAGAAATTTGCAAACCCTTAGCAATAGTCATCGTCATCACTCTCGTCTTCCAAGGGTCTTCAAACTCGTTAGGCACTAAAACATCCAATTTTCAAAGCACTTACAGCATTTTCACCCAAATAGGTAACTTACATTCCAAAGATCGGTGAATGCAGCGACCATGTTGCTGCCATTGTCTGTGACCACTTTGAAGACTTGTGAAAGGTCTAGTCCATAATTATGCAGTAGCTCCTTAACCTTGCCAGAACCAAGTCACTTGTGTGCGAAAAACCTTGAAGGTTGACCAGTCCCAAGAACGCCTTTGTAATTTGGAGTCGCTAACGTAATGCAATGTCACCAGTGTTCTCAATAGTCAGAGGCAGAATAGAAAGTCAGAATGAAATTCAAAAATTCTGACAGTCAGAAAGCGCGGGAAATTTTCTGACTGTCAGAAATGAGAGTCAGAAAAAAAAATCGATCAAATCACGCTGCTTTTTCCCTGTCTGATCGTCATTTCTGAGAGTCAGAAAGAGTCTGACAGTCAGAATAATTTCCCGCGCTTTCTGACTGTCAGAATTTTTGAATTTCATTCTGACTTTCTATTCTGCCTCTGACTATTGAGAACACTGAATGTCACACCTTGAACTTTAGAATTATATTCGTAAAAGAAAAATAGAAAGCAGACCCAAGTAAGCTTCCTCATCGAAGCATCGGTCCATATGTCTGCTGTAATCGACGGCCGGCTTATCAATCCACTGAATCGGAGCTTCATCAGCTTTTTAGTCGCGTCTAATCGATTCATCAGCCTGCTTTTCAATGTACTATGGCTTTTGGCAGCTAAAAGTAGCATCTTTGTTTTAACAATTGCATGACTAAGAAAATATGAGACAAACTTTGAAATTTCTACTGATGAGGTTAACGAATTCTCTCATTGCAGGGTGCAGTATACAATTTATTGACATTGACGGAATAGCCAGCACACTTGAGAAAGCATGATTAATTCTTTCAGTTCTGAAGAGCAAAAATTTCGAAGGCATAAAGTATGCCAAAAAGAGACCTGCTTAGAATAAGACGACTTGGAGACGTCACATCAAATCTACTGGTAATTTCATCGTCTGGGTGCTTCGTTTCCCAATGATATTTCAGAGTCATAGCCGTAGCACTCTCAAGCTTGTATTCCTGATAAAAATAAATGTTGTCAGACAAGGCATGAAGAGTGTACCTTTTTGCAAGTTATACACCGAAGTATAAGACATCATTCTTCGATAGTTCTTCGAACCTGCTCTAAATCGGATTCATACGCTTTCTTTTCACGGTCGGAGTCGATGAATCAGCTGTTGAAGAACTGTTTTCAGTTGTCTGTGACATCTTGATACTAACTGAAACAGGAGATGGTCAAAAGAAGTTGAAAACAACTTACAAAAACCACATAAATACCAACGTGACAGAAGGACAAATTTTCAGTGAAAATTTCATTTTTCACTGAAAATTATCCTTTTTCATTTGATGAAAATTTTCATTTTCATTTTCATTTCCTCTTTCAAAATGAAAATTTTTCATTCAATGAAAATGAAAATGAAAAATTTCATTTTCATTCAAATTTTCACTGAAATTTTCATTTTTCATCGTATTTTCATTTTCATTTTGGAAACACTGGCCTTTTCTGACCTAAAAAGTTGATTTTGAGGAAATTTTTTTTGACCAAAATTCGACTTTTGCCTTGGGGGACCAAGGAAAACCACCTTTTTTAGGGTATTCTACCCCGTTTTGTCACTGGAGCTAGGCAAAAATAGTCTCTATATGTATTTTATGATCAAGAGTCTTGCTCGGAATTATGTCTAAGGTACGTGGGTGTGCGCATTTCTAACCAACCAAGCAATTAAGCCCCGAAAGGGCGTAGGGGGCTTGGTTGCTTGGGGTTGAGATGCGCACACCCACGTACCTTAGACGCAAATCACTCGAAAGTGACTCTGGATGCATGAAAAAAACATGCATACCAGAGTTTCTTTATGCGGTAGGCCGCAGCTAACAAACTATGTTCAAATCCTATCTTTTTACGACTCTAGGTACCATTTTCGGTGGTTTACCTTGGTCCCCAAGGCAAAAAGTCGAATTTTGGTCAATTTTTTTTCCCAAAAATCAACTTTTTAGGTCAAACACCTTTTTTATCGTTTCAGCGCATAATGATTACTTAGAAATGGTTAAAACCTGATTTTCAAAAAAAATTTTGGGGGGGGGGGGATTCGTTACTAGCGCCAAAAATTAGATCCAAGTGGTCGACCACTTAGTTTTGTTGTATCCAGGTAGTCGTACCCAGGTTGGGGAATTCAGGTAGTTTAGTGGTACTCGCATAGTAATATTTTTGTCTTGTAAAGTACTTTTAAAGTTTAAAACGTTTTTCTATGATCCAACCTCAGTTCTTCTAGATAATCCGTGCACCGACCGAGCCAAGTGTTCGTCCACTTGGATCAAAACTTTTTTTTCACGTTTTTTGTTCCATAAACTGTTTTCTGGACTAATGCTGAAGATGTTTCGATAATAGTAAAATAAGGTTTTGTATTATTTTTTGAGTATTGGGAAATAATTGATTTTACCAAAACTCGAAAATACCTTACAAAACGGCATTTTACCACTATCAAACCATCTTCAGCACGCCCGAGTTATTCCAGAAAACATGTTTTGGAGCCTGAAGGAAAGAAAAAATTTTCTAATTTTTTCTGATCCAAGTAAACAATCACCACTGTTATTAGCTGTAATTTAAGGGATTTTACGAAAACTCGAAAATAACCCATGAAACGGCATTTTACTAATATCAAACCAGCTTTAGAATGCTTGAATCAATTCAGAAAACAGGTTTTCAAACCTGAAAACATAAAAAAATTTGCATCAAATGGACGATTACTTGGTTTACTTGGTGCATGGATTATCCAGCAGAACTACGGTTGGATTTAGGGTTGTCGGCCGGCCGGCCGATTTTCGGCTTTTCCGGCCGAAAACCGGTATTTTTTCGGTTTTCGGCTTTCGGCTCGGCTCGGCCGGCCGAAAATTTCGGTTTTCGGCTTTCGGCTCGGCTCGGCCGGCCGAAAATTTCGGTTTTCGGCTTTCGGCTCGGCTCAGCCGGCCGAAAATTTCGGCTTTCGGCTCGACTCGGCCGGTCGAAAATTTTAAAAAGAAAAAATAATTTTCTCTATTTGCTCCCGTTTTTGCTTATTGATTTTTGTTTGTTCATTCATGTTCTAATAATTATAGGATGAACTAAATAGATATCTAAGCGAGAAGAAACTAGCGTTGCCTAAGCCGGATCTTCCAGGACACGAAGAGATGTTCAACTGGTGGCGAAGAATAGGGTGCGCTTCCCGACTCTGGCAGTGCTGGCTCGCAAGTATCTGGCGATTTCTCTCTCAAGCGTGGCGTCTGAAAGGTGCTTCTCCAAGGCCAGTCTTCTATTTGCCAACGCTTTCAGGTCTCGTTTGGCAAAGCAAATGTCAGCTAACCTGCTCATTATCAAAGCTAATTGTCGGATGCAATTTTTTTAATGATTTTTTTTATTTTTTTTAAATCTTAAAGAAAGCAAGCGAAAGCAACGAAGAGGAGCCGTTGGAAATTACTAATCTTTTGTTGTATGGCAATGACTGAATGTTATATGTAGGGTTGTCAAACGTTCGAAATTTTCGAACGTTCGATTCGACGAACGTTCGAAGTTTGAAATTTTCGAACGTTTGGTTCGATTCGAAGTTCGAGTTTAAAATTTTCGAACGAACGTTCGGTTCGATGTTTGAATTCGAAAATTTTCGAACGTTCGATTTGAAAATTTTGGCTTTTTTCGAATTTGAACGTCAGAAATGAGCCCAACCCATTTTTGATGCCTTTTTTATGATGCTGCGCATGTTTTGGTCAAATATTTTTCGTGTTTCTAAGTTCTTATTGAAAGTGTTTGGTAAGAAGTTCGATATATTTCGAACCGAACGTTCGATTCGAAGTTCGGGTTCGAAAATTTTCGAACAAACGTTCGGTTCGAAGTTCGAGTTCGAAAATTTTCGAACGAACGTTCGATTCGAAGTTCGGGTTCGAAAATTTCGAACGAACGTTCGGTTCGAAGTCGAACGTTCGAAAAAATCTCGAACATTTCGAACAATGTTCGAAATCGAACGTTCGATTCGACAACCCTAGTTATATGTGTTTAAGTGTTGTGTGCGAGTGTTAAATGTGGGTGTTTCAATAAATTTTTGTTTGTTCTAAAGCAAAGTGTTGTGTGCGAGTGTTGTATGTGGGTGTTTTAATAAATTTTTGTTTGTCCAAAGAGTTTTATTTAAGCATTTCAGAATTTTACTATGCATAGAAAAAAAAATTATTTTCATAATGCAAAAACGTTGAATACTAGTCATGGCCGAAAATTTCGGTTTTCGGATTTCGGCTCGGCCGGCCGAAATTTTCGGCTTTCGGCTCGGCTCGGCCGGCCGAAAATTTCGGTTTGGCTTTCGGCTCGGCTCGGCCGGCCGAAAATTTCGGTTTTCGGCTTTCGGCTCGGCTCGGCCGGCCGAAAATTTCGGTTTTCGGCTTCCGGCTCGGCTTGGCCGGCCGAAAATTTCGGTTTTCGGCTTTCGGCTCGGCTTGGCCGGCCGAAAATTTCGGCCGGCCGACAACCCTAGTTGGATTATAAAAATATTGAAAATAGTACGAGTTCTTCGTAAGACAAAAAATGTTAATTTGAAAAATTTTGTGGGCAAATTCACCTTGGGGGATTCACCGGAGGATGAAATCAATGGAAAGGGAATTTACCAGAAGGGGAATTTGCCGCGAGGCAATTTACAGCCGCTTAAAAGGGCATGATCGTGCCCGATGGGGAGAAAGGCGCGAACCAGCAGTTATTTTCTTTCTTGATAAATTTTTACATTCGTTCTCGTCTAGATTTTTTAAGTTTTCTGTCTAGTTTTGAAAAGCAGTATGAGGTCATCTATATTAGATTTAACGCAGAACGAGTGAAAAATGGGACGATTCGAAAAAATTCGAAAAAACTGCTGGTTCGCGCCTTAACGCTCGGGCATGCCCCTTTAATCATCTTAGCTGACTCTATGAAGTGTTTCACAACAAAGAAATACAAAATATAGTTAGTAAATTTGAATTGGCGCGTATAAACTTGGCATTATACGTTATGTTAGGTGCGTAGGCGTTTAGGCAATTTTTGGACAAATGTCCCAAAATTGCCTAAACGCCTTATCATAATGCCAAGGATTTTAAATTTTTAAATTTATTATTACTTTTATATAGTCGGGTGTATTTTTTACCTATTGAGCTCTTCTTTTTTTTGGCTCTCGATGTGTACTTCAAGTTTATGTCGGCTCTAGGTGGGTGTGAACCTTTATCGCGAGGTCCAAATATTCTGTTTGATCTTTTTTGATCTCGACAAAACATATTAAGAACATCAGGGCTGCAATACATTCCAAATGGGCTGACAACCGATTTGATTAACTTTTTAATTTTTTGCCCGACTCTTACCGTAGGCGTTTAGGCAATTTTTGAACAAATGTCCCATTCGACGAATGTCCCGTATTTCCTGTAATAACTCACCCGAGTGAGTTATTTTTTAGATCCTCGAAAATCGGAAAAATTTGAACTCAATCTCGAGACTTTCCCGTGCTCAACCAAAATCTGAAAAGTGGAATCGGTAGAGCTTGCGAAAGTTAAGAAAACGCAACAAACAGCTTTGAAAAACATTTTCTGCCGGCTGGGATATGAGTCAACAAAGTTGAGGGGGGGGGTGAGTTATTAGAGCAGGGTGAGTTATTAGAGAAAATACGGTATATGGTGCATATTGATTGACGTGGTTTTCTTACTCCTTAGATATTTGGCTCACCCAATGAGGAAAAATATGTGATTTTAACAACTGAGAAACATAAGACTAAAAAACATGAGAGTAATATTTTAGACGGATATGAATTAGACAGCTTTCACTTGTTATACTGCAGCTTGAAGTACGCATCGACATCTTCGGTTTTCACTTCCTTGTTTTTTAGCTGCTGCAACTTCTCGACCACATCAGTGTTAGTCCAGGAAAATTCTTTCATCTGAATAAAGCAAAAAATATGTAAAAGGAAATCAAAAACTTTTTTAGATTAAAAAAACTTTAAAAATAAAAAGAGGAGCTTTAAAAATACACCCGACTATGGAAAAAGTAAAAATGATTTTAAAAATTTGAAATCCTTGGCGTTATGTTAAGGCGTTTAGGCAATTTTTGGACAAATGTCCAAAAATTTCCTAAACGCTCCTATGCCGTTATGTTAACTGAGTTCGGATCCGAACCAACGGATCATTGTGCACGTAGGGTCATTGTGTACATTGCGTTAGACTTTATTTTCTTCTGTTGTATTTTGGGCTGTACGAACTTTCGTAACAAGACAATTTCGTAAAAGCGAACTTTCGTAAGAAACATTTTCGTAAGAAACAGTTTCGTAACAGCGAAAATTCGTAAGAAAGATTTTCGTAAGAGCGAATTTTCGTAAGAAACTTTTTCGTAACAGCGAATTTTCGTAACGAATTTCTGGCGTAGGACAAAACCGCACTTTATGCGGTTTTGTCCGCGGATTTTACCGCAAAAAGTGCGGTTTTGTCCGCGAATAAAACCGCAAAAAGTGCGATTTTATCCAGCGGTTTTGTCCGCGGACAAAACCGCAAAAAGTGCGGTTTTGTCCTACCGCCGAATTTCTTTCGTAAGAGGAAATAATCGAAATTTTTTTCACTCTTATTCAATTTTTCTAATTCAGAATTTCATCTGATTCATTTGTTTTGGCCTTTCTGTCACTGTTTGACACTTCGAACAGTTAATTATATGACTATTAACTGTATGAGCACAAAAGTTGGTAAGCATAGGTCATATGACTGAAAATTTCGATAATTAGCTGACCCCCGGATTTTTCATCCATTAGGAGATCAGCAGAAATACCCAAAAGCATGGTGAAAAACTCCGAGCTAGAATTCATATATTATATACTACACATAGCTATTTCCCATTAGTGGCATCTATGGTGCAGTGGGTAAGTTGATGGGATGAATTTTTTTCACCAGTGGTTCGATTCCACCCTCTGACTGTTTCATTTTTTTCTTGACTATTTTTGGTCAAAACATCACAGAAGCTATAAGATACATCAAAGGAGGATTAAAAGCAAAAAAAGCAACTTAACATATCACTAATGTTACTGAAAACCGCGTTACGAAAAAGCTTGTTACGAAAATCGCTGTTACGAAAAAGTTTCTTGCGAAAATTCGCTCTTACGAAAAAAATTTCTTACGAAAATTCGCTTTCACGAAAATTCGCTCTTACGAAATTGTCTTCTTACGAAAGTTCGTACAGCCGTATTTTTTACTCAACTAAACTGTGCCACTATTGCTACGAAGAGCTGTGGTACAGTGATACCTGCGGCCCGAAGGGTCGCCACAAATTATCTAGGATAGACGTATATCCTAAAAAGGGACTTAAGACAGAAGTCTCCGATATTATTGATTATTCCGAATTAAATTCTGATCAAATTCACTGCTTTTAGGATGCTTATTTTTCGATCTGTTGCAGTTTGGAGGTTGAATTTGAACTGTGTAAAGAATCGTGCTTGTAGCAGCACCGACACTGTCCGCTTCAAATCTGCTTGGATCAAGGAAGTTCGGAAAAAACCTAGATCTGCAAAAGAAATAACTGCGTAGGTTCTTTTAGTAAACAAGTTTGAAAGATTTTTATTTTAGCAATACGTTTCAGGCAGCAATCAGATGACCACCAACCAGCAAAACAATCAGCTGATGAAGAAGATGTTGATGTGGAAAAGATGTTCATCGATGGTCGTGTTCAAAGGTTAGAATTTAGGGCAGAGGTACCTGCACTAAATGTCCAATGTTGCGCTCACTCACGTGGTTTACCCTCGGTTTTGAGAAATAGGCTTACGAGATAATTCGCTTTCAATAATTCAAATGGGTTCTTCGTCCTGTCAACTGCTCGGGAATTCAGCTTCAGATAAAAATTGGAAAAGGCCCACTTGAATATGATCCAAAAAGTCAAGAATTAGCGCATGTACATGGAATCTCAAGACATTTTGCCTCTTTTTGCCATATATTTTAGTTTGGTTCTCCTGGTAATTTGTGGTTCTAGTCGGTGGAGGGCTCCTGGATGGCCGAGATGCAAATCCGGGTGGAGACAAATAAAACTTTTGTTTTGTCATTACACACCGAAAAACACACCTGTGACTTAGGCTATGCGTATATAAAGTTTACCCACCCCTTTCCTTTAAGGCACTTTTCGCGACTGTCCCACTATATTGGACTTCAACCTTTAATACCGCCACATATTTATTCGATTTTAGGCTTCTGAAGAATCTTATTGGAATGGATATAGACAAGGTACAGAGAAGGAAATTTTGCGACGAGGAGTAAATTTTTCCATTTTCAGATATACAGTGATCGAGTGGTCAGTTCGGTGGAACGGTGATTTTGCCTTGTTCACATGAATTCTTAGTTGAAAATTCTAATTTTCAGCAAACACTATGCTCTGATGACAGATGATATGATTACGCATATCCGAACAAAAATGATGAGAAGAGGTGAGCGTTTCCAGCAATTCGTTCCAGTCAAAGAGCCGCGTTCGTCCATTCCAACTGTGCTAGCAAATGAGGAGGGGTTGGATGGATTCGACAACACAAAGTATGTGTTCACTGACATTACTTTTGATGCCACAAGCAGGGTATTTTAATTTTATCTTCCTTATCGACTGATTGAAAGTTTCCGTGTTTGGTTTTAGAACAGAATCGTCGTGGTTCGTGAGCCGAATGGGATCTTGAGAAATGCAACGCCTGAAGAGCATGACCGCATGAATAGAACCTATTACCCTAGTGAAGAGAAGTAGGGTGTTGATAATGTTGTTTGTGCTCAACCATAAATGTTTTATGATTTTAGGCCTGTGCTCGAACCGAAAGTTTTTACGGATCCCAGCTTCTCGGTGAATTTCTGCTATTTTATCTCCGTATAATCTTTTATCCTTGTATTTCCAGGAGGCCTTGAAGGGGAATCGCCATGAAATCGTGATGGATTGGGCCGCTCACTTTTTGAACCTGATGATCCCCGCTATGTGGAGGTTTGAGTTTTAACTTAAGCTATTGAAACCCTATAAATTCAGTCTTGGTTCCTCTTTAACACTTAGAAGGCTGGTTGATGCGAGTGTGTTGTTCAGAATTTCATGCTGAAAAAGATAGGAGAAAAAATCTCTGAAAAAGTGCTCTTACCATCGAATCTTCAGGGTTCGATTATGTAAAGCCGCACAGCTTTGGGTTGTTTTATTTGTTTGATTGTATTCTTTATACGAAAACAAATTTGCGCAGTTAAAAATCCATTTTGTGCAGAATTGAACGAGCTTTTAAGTGAATACAAGTCAGCTCGGATAAGTAGCCGTAAAAAATGCAAAATTTAGCACTTTTCGAAAACTATTTGAAAGGATAATTTAGTTCTTTTTTTTAGCATTGAAAAATTGTTTACATCAGCGTTTATCTTTGAGCACTTGACTGTGACGGAAAACGCAAAACCGTACATCATTTTGATACCAAAACAACGCAAGAGGTCGTAAGAGAGAGTAGTCCAATAAACAACAAATTTATTGGTGCCTAGGCTTTTTCCGGGTTATTTCAATTTCGCGCATTTTATGACATTCTGCAATTTCACGTTTTTCACGTTTTATAATCGTAGACATGAATTTTATTATGGTTAAAATATGTTTTTCAGGTGTGTGCTAAGGTGTGCGATGAAATTGCTGAAAATAATAAGGTTGATGTTCTTCGCTCTACTCGTCATTTCGCGACGTTGGTTTTCTATTTGGTGCTCAACCGACAATTCGCTCCGCTACTTAACTACTTTGCAGCACCAATAAGTTGAAGAGAAATTTATTTTCCATATATTAAACGTGCTTATTTCAGCCTAGCAGATGTTGCCAATGCGATTCGTCTGATAAAAGTCATGCATCCAAGACTACCTATCCCTTCAATCCAGGGTGAAAATTATGAAAGAATCATCGAGGTAATCCTTTCATTCTAATTAGGAACCAATGTTTGTTCAGAATATCAACTATCACTTTTTCATTTGCGCTTCTTCTATTTGCGTAGCCTTTTAGGGGTCGTGTAATTTATGTTTTGACTACATTCATGAACAGTATTTCTTTTTTTAACTTCTACTATTTTTCAGATTTTTCTGGAAGCGCAGAAGTCTCCGCGCAAGCGATTCTCTCGTCTGATATCTCTCATGGATGAGCTGAAAAGGCCGAAATAGAAAAAGTCAATGGTGTCTCATAGGTCATGAAATTGTTCGTTATTTGTTATGTTTGTGAAGTCGAAGTAAATACATTTGTGCTGTGTGCCTGTGTTATAAATATTGAATCGGAATCCCAATTTTGCTGATGTCGTTGCGAAATGTGTGTGTCATTTTTTAAATTGGTTAAGGATGACCAGGAACTTGTCACTGCTAAAGAGGACTACTAATAGAACAAGCAGTCGTCCTCAATTAGCCGATCCTGGTCAATCAGAAAATGACCATGTAGATGAACCACTGGATAATAAAAAAGAGAAACAGATAGATGACAAAAGAGCACAAAGAGACGATGGAGGTTTTTATGGGACAACCTCCTGGAAAACTGTGTGTGCCATGTTCTTACCGTGACAAAGACTGGAAACTTTCGCTTAGCGTTATTTTTAAGGTATACGTGTGTGGCGATTCAATGATTAGAAGAGAAGTTTGTAATTTTGTAGTTTTATTAATACCACCTCGACTCCATAAAAAATGCAAAATTGAGTGTTTGTGCTTAAGCGAAAGCCTACGATGTGCACAGTACGATAGGACTAAATTCGCCATTTTGTGGTCTCCCAAAGTTTGACACTCAGAAAAACCAGCACATTTTTAAAAGAATTAATACGTTTAAAATTTAATGACGCACAATCTTTTAAAAGCTTATTCGACGCAGAGTGAGTTGCTCTTTCAAACGAGCACAAGAACCTTCAAATCTGTTGTGAATTGGCTAAAATGTGTTTTTTTTTTCAAAAAAATCGGCATTTTTCGAACACCGATTTTTGGCCTGCATCTTCCTAAGTTTTAGTGCATCAGAAAAAAATTTGATTCTGCGTTTTTTCGTTAAAAAAATCCGAAATAAAGTTAGGGAGGCAAGACGAAAAGGCATTTTAAGTTTGCTAGTCGTCCTAACTCATTTTCAGTTTTGACGTGAATTTTTACTAACAAGGGACACATGTTGGTGTCGTCGCGTTACGGGAAAATGTTATTCCAGATCTATAGAGCATGGAGATTCGAGATCTGTTATTTGACTTGGAGATCCAAATCTCCCTGAGCTCGGTTTTTTTAAAGGTAACTAACCGTTTGAAAGTTAAAAGTATAGCATAAATGATATATACTTAAAACTGATCCGGTCTCATATGTGATCGGATGGTGCAGTGGGTACAGGTAGGTGCCCAGAGAAGATCTCAGGTTCGATCCGACCACCTGAATTCTATTTTTTTATTTACTTTTAGTATAATCCCACCTAGGTGTATCCGGATGATTTGACAAGTGGATGTCTATGGCTTTAAACCTGGATTTTTTCTGATTGAATTTTTTTTATCATTTAGACTGTGAAGCGTAACTCTACTGACGTTTAAAACTAGATTAAAAAGCATTTCATAACACAAAACATCAAAAAATAAAATAAAAAGCAGGTGGTCTGGATAGAACTTGAGAGCATCCCGGGCACCAATACTCTACCACTGCACCATCCGATCACATATTAGACGGATCATTTTGAGTATATATCATTTATGCTATACCTCTTAACTTTCAAACGGTTAGTCACCTTTAGGCCTCTCCCACAATGCAAATCCGCATACTTCATAAGACACTCCCTTCCTAAAGTCAAAAATTATTCGTGACATCGCGCTTTTGACATATTTATTAAAAACTTCTCATGGGCTAGTTATTTCTTAATCTGTAGCTCATCTTACAGGCTACAATATTAGAGACTTGTCTATGAAAAGTATTACACAATTTTTCCAAAACGCAATGACAAAACACGATTTTAAACGCAAGAGGAGGGGCATCTTATGAAAAATAACGGAAGATTAATTTGCATGAACATCAAAGAATCCAATCTTCAACCTTGCGAAGTGTTTTTAGCCTTGTTCAGCAAGATAATTCGGGTTTTATTGACAACTTTGGTGTCATATTGAAGCTGAGATCCAGGGCTATCTTTTGACACCAAACTTGCATAGGAGGAAATAAAAATTGTGGATAAAAGTTAGTAATCTTCAATATAATCCTCAACATGATCCTCAATTCTCAATTTAAGCCCAGACACTCAATTTCTTATTTTGTTGAGGATCATGTTGAGGATGAACACACTTTATATATGATTTTCATCTTCACGTTTGGCAAGTTTGGTATCAAACAATAGCCCTGGATCTGAGCTTCAACATGACACCAAACTTGCAAAAAAATTCACCAAAGTTGAGGATTGAGGATGCATTGTGGAGAGGCCTTGAAACGAGCCCAGGGAAATTTGGATCTCTAAGTCAAATAATATTTCTCCATGCTCTATCGATCTGGAATAACAGTTTTCTCGGAACGCGACGACACCAACATGTTCCCTTGTAAGTGAAAATTGTTTTAAGAAATGTACTGGTTTTTCTGAGTGCCGAACTTCGGGAGGCCACAGTTCGGCGAATTACCGACGAAAAGATTACCGACGAAAAAATCGTTGCTTTCATTTAAAGGGCATACCAACGCGTTACACTGCAAATTGAGGCGGGGAATCAGCAATTTAAAAAAACTCGCCTTGTTTTCACTCGTTTCGACTCAAATATGATATTTATGACCTCATCCTTTTCTCAAAAAGTAGGCAGAAAACTTTCGTCGGATCAGGCAGAACGCTTATAGAAAATAGTCAAGATAGAATAAATTGCTGGTCCCGGCTTAATTGCAGTGTAACGCGCCGGTATACCCCTTTAGGCCCAGACACTTGATTTCTTATTTTCTGGGAGTCCGACCGAACTACAGAATTACAGAACTTCTTTTTTTAATTATGGCGTTATTTTAGTTATTGTTCTCAATACGAGTAAGTCTATTTTTTGCCTTAATTACAGTCGAGCATCGATGACATAGGAGCTCTCAATACGAAACACTGAAAAGGTGCAAGGAATAACTTACACATTTGAAAAACTATCTGGACAATTTTTTTTAATTTTCCGAATTTTTCCGGGCCACCCTGTACATGTAGATGTATCAATAATATACATACCGTATTTCCTCTAATAAGCGCCCGGGCGATTATTTTTCAACCTCTTCTTAGGGGGGGGGGGGGGGCGCTAATTGGAGCGGGGGCGCTTATTATTCGAACTCTCGGCCCCGAAGGCGCCGCGAAAGTCTGAGAAAATTAATTTTATTCAAAATTCCATACAACACAAATCAACAAACAATCAGACAATGTGGTAGCTTGGTTTATAACATCAAGATCATCGTTTTCAAAATGAAGAGATTCGTCGCTGATCTATACACTTTCTTCGTCTTCTTCCTTGTTCCTTTCTTCCGCCCCAGCCGCCTGTCGAATCGAAGAGCGCGCCGCCAGCAGTTCAAACTGTCTTTCTGGAATCGATCCATGTTCCTTGAAGCAGTGGATTTGATTATCTTCGCTCCCATTATTTCAGGCAGTGATCCCGCCATCGGAAAGAGAAAATTCTGTTTTGCAAAGAAAGGAAAAAACACAACCCTGGAATGACTTGGCAATGGCCGCAACCAGAAGTGACTTCCAAGCATCTACGATCCACTGGAGATAGACATCCATCAAAGGCGTTTTTTGGATTGCCGCGGACTTGAATTCCTGTCGAGCGTCAATGGCCATCCATCTATCACAAATTTTAATAGAAATTGAAATTCTGCAATAAATATCAACTCTCCGAAAATAGCAATTCATACTAGCTAAAATGGCCTTGATGGGGGGAGGCGCTTATTAGAGCGAGGACGCTTATTTTTCAACCTCGCTCTAGGGGGGCGCTTATTAGAGCAAGGGCGCTTATTAGAGGAAATACGGTATATATCAGGGCTCGTATGTGTCCTTTAAAAAAAATTGCCCTTTTTAGAACCCCAATATTTTTTATTTTGAAGTTTTTAGTCAAAATCTTTTTTTTTCGCTTCAAAATGGCAATAAGCACTGGAAAAAATGGCACGTTTTGACGAAAAATGGTCTAAATGTCCTTTTTTACCCAATGTTTTTTTCGAAATTTTGAGTTACGAGCCCTGATATACATGCATCAAACAGGCATGCAGTGAAACCTCTAAAAATCTCATAGGGATAAAAATTTAACTATAAAAAGTGTAAAAGGTGTGTGCCGATGTCTGAAACTAAAACTGGAAAGTGGCATCGGTAGAGTTCACAGCAGAGTGCGTGCTAGTTTTCTGCTTGTTTGCGATCTTAGTTGTATTTAACTGTTTTTGGGTGGGAGCTCTTACAGTCAACTTCGATAAATAACTCTGTCCGAATGGAAAAGCGTTCCTTATAATATGAGCTTCACTGTATCGAGGACTCCTGAAACCGAGGTTTGACTGTGCTGTGTTATTAATGTACATCAAGACTCAGCTAAGTTGTTCAAGTACTCAAGATTTTAGGTGACTGCCTCTTTTTGGGCGATTATAACGACTGTGATGAGGTGCTTTAATTTTCTAAACACACCTACTCCGAGCGTATCTTTTGGAGACTTCTGATTCAGAATTTCACGCTGAACACGATGGTGTTTTCGGTTTAAAAAATCTTTGACAAAAAAGTTTGGCTAGAACCGTGTGAAAATTAGAACTTTTTTATTTTTTTGTCTTGCCACGAAAGTACGGAAATGTTCATAACTTTTTATGTATTTTGCATTTTTATGATCCGTTCAGAGGGGCATGCTTGCCGCCGAAGGGAAATTTCAAAATAAATTTTTTTGGATAACCTGGTACCCGCTTTAAAAATATTCTCATCGGCGTCGAGCATGCTCTTTAATGTATTTTGTAGAGACAAAGCTAAGCTAATCTTTTGCCTGGTCGTTTGTTGAAGTATTTTTAAATTTAGGCGATGAGAAACCGCAGCTATTTTAATAATAGCCTCTGATGTGGACTCATCCCAAATGACTATAATTTTTTTACGCTTAAGATACTAAGTCAAAACAAGATTATATTTTGTAGGAAATTTATAAAGATTCTGAATCTGCGAAAAAATTAAAATCTTTTTTCTGGTGAGTTATGCCATCTGTAAAATATGTCATTTTTTAGAGATATCATTTGCTTTCACTGCAGTTCAAACTGTTAATTTTAAAATTATGACACCAGATCCGTGTTTGGCATGGTCGATTTACCGTATTCTCTCTAATAGAAGCACTCTCTTTTTGAACGCCACTCTCTAATAGAACGCCACGCTTTAGGGCAAACTAGGGGGGTAAATCATGTTTTATTGCATTTTTAGCACAAAGTCTAAAAACTTTTGGGAGGTTGAAAAAAATAACGCCATGGAGTTCTATTAGAGAGAATACGGTACATGTGAAAGTGCTCTGAAGAGAAACATCATACTTCTGAAAAATTTGAAATTCGGCTTAAGTGTATTATAAACAGTCAACCAGAATGACCTTAAATGATATTTTTTAATTTTTTTTTTAATGTTTAAAAATTTTTAACGTGCATAAAACACGTTTTACATGGGGGAGCACCATTTCAAGAAATTTTTTTTGACTTAAAATTGATTTTTTGCTTTGTGGGACATTAAACCACACGGGGTGTCAAATTTCAAAAATCGCAAAAAGGCTAATTTTCCTGACAGGACAAATATAATTGACAATTTTTTGTTTATGTGATTTTTTTGCGATTTTATGATTTTTTTCTATTGGTAAAGCATATGTTGTTGAAGCAATCATCACAACAGGTTAAATTCACGAAAAATTGCTGGAATCGACTTTCCGTCAGGACAAAGATTAGATTTTTTAAATTTCTTCATTCATGACTAATTGGATGTTGAGCTGAATAATAATTAATAATTATAAACCTTTTTTTACTTAATTGGCCATGTTTAAGGAGCATGGTGTCAGAAAATTACTTTGCACTGGAGTGAAAGCAAGTGATAGCTTAAAACTGACTTATTTTAAGACAGCGTGACTCACCAGAAAAAAAGCTTTTTTTTTCGATTTTTTGCAGATTCAGAATCTTTATAAATTTCTACAAAATGTAATCCTGTTGTGACTTAGTATGTAAGCGTTAAAAACTATAGTCATTTGGAATGAGTTCAGATCAGAGGCGAACATTATAATAGTGAGGGTTTTCCATTGCCTAAATTCAAAAATACTTGAGCCAATGATCACGGACAAGATAGTCTTGTTTTTACTCTACAATATACATTAAAAAGATTATAAAAGTGTAAAATAAATCAAAGTTATGAACATTTTCCGTACTTTCGTGGCAAGACAAAAGAAAAAAAGTTTTAAATTTGCACACGGTTCTAGCCGGAACTTTGTCGAAGATTTTTTAAACCGAAAACACCATCGTGTTCAGCGTGGAATTTTTAGTCAGGAGTCCCAAAAATCAAGCTGGGAGTCGGAGTGTTAACAAAATATATCCTTTTGTTCAAGGTTTACAACTATTGGGAGCCGTTGCATCTTCTTCTGTTTGGCAGAGGTTTTCAAACCTGGGAATACTCTCCTGCGTATGCTATTAGGTTACTTTCACAAGTTTTGATCATAACAGCTTAATTAATCAAATAAATTCTCCGCAGATCCTGGTTATACATTAACCTCCACAATTTCCCTGCTCAGCTCATGTTTCCTTTGTTGGCCTCCTCTAAAGCCGCCTTCTTTCATACTCTCAGATTTGTGATTGGTAATTTTTCCACTTCACATATTTCGATATATAGATATATTTTGTAGGATTTGTTGGCCTTAGCGCGACATTTGCCTATATGAAAGTGTGAGTCAAAGATTGGGCAATCGTGTCGCTTTGCTCTACATGATATTCAATATGTTTTCCATCGGGATGTTTAATGCAAGGTATTCGAAAAACAACATACTTTTAGGGCTCTAACTAAAATAGCCCTAAAATCTGAATTCTACTGACAAATTACTGAATTCCACTAGCAAACATTGAGTTAGAATTTTTCTCTAAGTTTTTCAATAATTTTTAAAATTTTGACCCTACGAGCGAATACCCCTCCCCTTCTCAACGATTTTCTTTCTTTAACAAAAAAAATTTTCGACTGTAACGTTTGACTACCTGGCGTTTTCATACCTCCACGACTATGGCAAAATCAGGCCCAAAACTTTGATTCAATAAATTCAATAAACTAATAATATTAGGTTGGCGCATAATTAACGTCGCTTTTTTTAAACTAATGTTTAAGCGTCAAAATCATTTCGAAAAATTGTTCTTAATAAACATTGTGAAGCTCTGTTATTCCTCTTCAAAATGTGTTATCGGTATTGTTTGGATTATTTGAAAAAAGTCGACATTTAGGTCCAAACATAGTGATGACATCATGGATAGTTGATACGTATTTTCATCACTTTAACTGGTCAAATTTTTAATTGAGGATTCAGCGTTTGAGCAACTTCTTAGTGCTGTCTTGTAGCTCAGTTCAAGAGCTTCAATAAATTTTACAGAATAATTTTTAAAAATTTAGTTGTGGAGATATGCAATTTTCAAAAAAATAAATTTCCTTTAAAAATCCAGTTTTTCGGATTTTCGGTCATTTTTAAAGGAATTTATTTTTTTGAAAATTGCATATCTCCACAACCAAATTTTTAAAAATTATTCTGTAAATATTTATTGAAGCTCTTGAACTGAGCTACAAGACAGCACTAAGAGGTGCTCAAACGCTGAATCCTCAATTAAAAATTTGACCAGTTAAAGTGATGAAAATACGTATCATATCCATGATGTCATCACTAATGTTTGGACCTAAATGTCGACTTTTTCAAATAATCCAAACAATACGATAACACATTTTGAAGAGGAATAACAGAGCTTCACAATGGTTTATTAAGAACAATTTTTCGAAATAATTTGACGCTTAAACATTAGTTTAAAAAAAAAGCGACGTTAATTATGCACCAACCTAATAAAAAAGATTTGGGGTTCTAAAAAAAGACAATATTTTTTAAAGAGGACACATACGAGCCCTGATTTCGGGGAAATTCAATTAAATGTCCTATAAAAAGGAAAAAGTGTCTGTCGTGTATAGAATGGTTCTGGTGAATTCATCCTCAATGGATTGATCCTCAGTGAATCTGTTGAAATCCTAAGTTCCTAGAAAAAGTAAGGTTAAAAACGCCACGCAGGAACCACAAGAAACATAAAAAACATGTTTAACTACGTCCAAACGTACGCTGACCTAAGTTGCGCCTAAACCTAAAATACTAAAGAATGCGGGGCGCTACCGAGTATAAATGACAAATGGTCGAAATCACATTAATTCTTAGAAATAATGTTTTTTTTGAACTGCTGAGGTTTTGATCATTTTTAAGGGAATTTTAAGTCGATATAGGGTGTTTGGAAACACTTTAAAAAAATTTCATTAGAGGGGGGGGGGGTATACTCCGGTAAGGTCGAATGTGCTATTGTCGTGTAAAAAGCCACTACTAAAACGGAATCTAATAATTACTACTTGAATCTGACCTAGGTACTACCATCTAAGTCGTAGTACTTTCGAGTATTTGCGTTGGTCCATAAGTTCGCGGGTAGTTATACACAATTCGGAAGATTTCTGGATGGGCTCCATAAGTTTTAACTAATGCAAGCCATTAAAAATTAGCAGATGGGTTGCACAATCAAAATTGGTTTTGTGAAATCAGAGCAAAATTTCCTGATGCGTTTACAAATTTTTATTAAATTTTAATTTCGATACCCATCAAAAATTTTGTTTTGTTTTTACAAATTCAATTTCGATTGTCCAGCCCATCTGCTAATTTTCGCTGGCCTGTATCAGTAAAAACTTACGAAACCCATCCACAAACCTTCCGAGTTGTGTATAAGGACCCGCGAACTTACGGACCAACCCAAGGTTGTAGTATACCGTATTTCCTCAAATAAGCGCCCGGGGCGCTTATTTTTCAATTCCCCAAACATCGGAAAATTTGGAATTCGATTTCGAGATTTTTGGTGCTTAACCAAAATCTAAAAAATGGAATCGGTAGAGCTCGTGAGAGTTAAGAAAACGTATCAAACAGCTTTGCAAAATATTGCTTCTACACTGAGATCCAGACCCTCAAGTCGAGGGGGGGACTCTTATTAGAGGAAATACGGTAGAATCCCCCCACGCAGAGTGATCGAATGGAGGAGATAACTTCATATTCGTGTTTCTCGATCCCGATTTCATGAGAAAGCCGCGTGTTTTTTTGGTTCTGAAAAAAAATGTATCATGGTTTTTTTAATCAAAGTTTAAAAATTTTAAAATGGCGCCTTTTGAATTTTAAAGGGATTAAGGGTTTATTGGGAGGGGAAGGGAATAAAAGGGGCCACTTTTATAGCAGAACAATAAAAAAGTAAATATATGTATTCTTCGACTGCCTCATCATATTTTTCAACTGGGCCGTGGCAAAAAGAGACTCTATGCGCATTTTTTGATCTAGAGTACTTCTTGGAATCATGTCTAAGGTAGTGAGTGCGCGCATCTCTAACTCACAAGCCCATTGGAGTTGAGATGCGCAGACCCACATACCTTAGACACAAATCACTCGAAAGTGACTTTGGATGCATGAAAAAGCATGCATACGAGAGTTTATTTATGCGGTAGGCCCCAGTATTCAACCTATGTCCAACATCTTCTTGTTAGTGGGCCCTGTATGATTAGTGGCCCCCTTTTATTCCTTCCCTTCCCAATACAGCCCTTATTCCTCTAAAATTCAAAAGGCGCCAATTTAAATTTTTCAAATTTTGACTAAAAACCATGATACCCCCCCTTGGTTTCGAATTTTTTTTCTTCAGAATCAAAAAAAACCACGCGGCTTTCTCATAAAATCGGGATCGAGAAACACGAATATGAAGTTATTTCCTCCATCCTATCACTCTGCGTGGGGGGAGGATTCTATACTTAAGCCCAACCCAATACTACTTGGTACTTAGTAATTAAATTACTGCACCAGGATTGGACCTGGTCAGATTTCAAAACTCACCCTCATCCTCAACCTCACCTCAACCTGAGCCTCATCCTCAACTCAACCGTAAACTCAACCTCATCCTCAACCAACCGAAAAAAAATTAAACTCAACCTCATCCTCAACTCATAAACTCAAACCTCAACCTCAACTCAACTCAACCTCAACTCAACCTCAACTTAACTCAACCTTAACTTATCTTAACCATAAATGAACGTTTCTTTAAAATTAACGACCCTATTTTATGTGCTTTTTGGAATTCTATACTTCGGCCACATAAAAGATGTCAAAGTCAAAAATGTAGCATACAAGTCAACCTTCAAGTCAATTTGACTCGACTTTTACTTCGCTTCTCTCGTCGGTTCACCTCGTGACTTTGATATTCTGGTTGTGATCAAGATGTTGCGCTGACTTATACAATATCCAAACAACAAATGACATACTTTTTTTATTTCAGGTAACAGACCATATCACAGTAAGAATGAATTATTCATTCCAAAAAACATATTACAGTATACAACTAACTGTGAATTCAACAAATGAAATAAGGATTTTTTCTATGTCGAGCTGTGGCTAGTCCTGCCTGGGAGAAAACCCGTTCGATAGGAGCGCTGGTGGCCGGAATAGAAAGCACTCAAAGCCAGGATTGCGATTTGCTTAGCATCCTGAAAGAGATTATTAAGCTTTGCTTAAGCTCATTCAAAAAATACCGTGTCCAACATATTAACCCACCACTTCAGAGGATCTATTGCTGAGGACGATGCGTTCAAAACACGGTTCAATACATCCCGCACCCACGATTTAGCACTCGACTGCGAGACCTCCTTTTGACTTCGAAACTTTTTTATTTTCAGCAGCTACTTCTCCCAGAATTTGATCTAACGTAGCATTCTGCACAGCTTTGCTGATTTGCTTTTGCTGGGACTTTTTCATACCAAACCTTAAGACAGAGATTGAAAGTTCACACACAAAATCTGCTTAATCAAATACCATGTTTTGAATTTCACATACTGCAATGCTGAAGTCAGTTTCACTTAGATAGCCAGCTGTGTTTGGGTCGAGTGCAGTAGCGACTATGAAGATAGGCTCAAATTTGATCCCTCACTGTCAATTACCATTTTAAAACGTTTGTCCATCAGTTTCTAATGCTTCGGCTGTTTCTGACTCGGATTTTTCCTGAGATGACAGATACCAGTTATCCAGTCGTTATGAAATGAAAATTTACCTGGAAGTTTTCTAGGGATCTATAGATTGCTTTCACATAGCCGTAAATCTTGGAAATCGTTACAATTTTCTCAGCCTGAACGAAGAAGGACGTCAGCTAATAGTTTGGTGAGAGCATAGACTCTTGTAGGAACTGAAACACAAATCCGTAGCTAAAACACAGACGCAAAAATGCTCACAACGTTCTCTGATTCTGTTGGTGCTCCCAGTCTTTTGCTTTAGCAACTTCGATGACTTCCTTTTTGATTTTTAGATAGCAACCAGTCACGGCAATCTGCGAGCCCAACGAGTTTTGGACGGTGAGATAAGACGTTTACCACACTTTTTCCTAATAGAGACGTCTTAGCACTTGGAGATTTTCGGAACTGTCCAATAAGGTTCATCATTGTTGAGTACCCTGGTGTGTACCACGTTTTCTCTGAAGATTTGCATGATAACCAGTTGCAAATGCATGAGCGAAACATCCTAAGCGAGCGAGAAGGCAGACCTGAACAGCAGATGTATGCAAATAGACAACAATGAG
>SADC01000218.1:0-118335 GCA_004194705.1 Ditylenchus dipsaci
TTGTCTGCCGTTTGAAGTCCATCTGGATTGCCTGAATACAGAAACTATAACCACAAATCACCATAACACATACATAAGCAGCGTACCTGTAAAGTATTTCAAGTATACTCGATATGCAGTGGAAGTCCATCTGAGATACCCATGAATGATACCACCTATTCTGCCTTCAAAATCGATATAGGTCGCCTTTAACAGAACTTTAGCAAAAAGCAGTATGCACTCTTATCAAACAACAGACCCTTGAAGTCACTCAAGTCCACCACCTCTGCCGTTGAAGTCCACTTGATAAGAACTGAAAATATATCTGAGCTGCCTAAACACAAAAACTATGAACACAAATCAACATACAAAATCACCAAAAAATATACTTATGAAGTCGCTGAAATCCAACGATATGCACTTAGAGTCCACCAGAGATGCCGTTGAAGTCCTGTCGAGCTGGCCGTTAAGTCCAGTTGATATGCACTGGAAGTCTACCTGCGCTGCCTAAACACATAACTTAACCTCAACTCGACACAGAGACACACCAAAGAGCATACGTGTGAAATCACTGAAGACCGTTTGATATGCGCTGAAATTCCATCAGAGTTGCCGTTAAAGTCCACTTGAGCTGCTGTTAAGTCCACATGATATGCACTGGAAGTCTATCCGCGCTGCCTAAACACAAACATCAAACCTGAATTCGACACACAGACACACCAAACAACGTACGTGTGAAGCACTCAAGACCATTTGATATGCGCTGAAAGCCCACCAAGTTGCCGTTAAAGTCCATCACTTCTGCCGTTGAAGTCCACTTGATAAGGACTGGAAATATATCTGAGCTGCCTAAACACAAAACTATAACCACAAATCAACATACAAAATCACCAAAACAATATACTTGTGAAGTCGCTGAAATCCAACCGATATGCACTTAGGGTCCACCAGAGTTGCCGTTAAAGTCCACTTGAGCTGCCTTTAAGTCAAGTTGATATGCACTGGAAGTCTAACACATGCCTAAACACAATAACTTAACCTCAACTCGACACAGAGACAAACCAAAGAGCATACGTGTGAAATCACTGAAGACCGTTTGATATGCGCTGAAAGTCCATCAGAGTTGCCGTTAAGTTCACATGATATGCACTGGATGTCTACCCGCGCTGCTTAAACACAATTATTGAACCTAAATTCGACACACAGACACACCAAACTACGTACGTGTGAAAGCACTCAAGACCATTTGATATGCCCTGAAAGTCCATCAAAGTTGCCGTTAAAGTCCACTTGAGTTGCCGTGAAGTTCACATGATATGCACTGGAAGTCTACCTGCGCTGCCTAAACACAATAACTTAACCTCAACTCGACACAGAACACACCAAGAGCATACGTGTGAAATCACTGAAGACCATTTGATATGCGCTGAAAGTCCACCAGAGTTGCCGTTGAAGTCCACTTGAGCTGCCGTTAAGTCCAGTTGATATGCACTGGAAGTCTAACTACACTGTCTAAACACAAAAGCTATAACCACAAAACAACATAAAAAATCACCAAACAATATACTTGTGAAGTCGCTGAAATCCAACCGATATGCACTTAGAGTCCACCAGAGTTGCCGTTGAAGTCCACTTGAGCTGCCGTTGAGTCACTTGATATGCACTGGAAGTCTACCTGCGCTGCCTAAACACAAAAACCATAAGCACAAGCAAACATTAGAACACATTGAACAATTTAAGACCAAACAGTTTACAATACGCCAACAGAGAAAAGAATAATTTAAGACTGCAACGATCTTTAAAGTCTTGGCGCGAAAACAATTTTGAATTGATTTGAATTCGAAAGTCCAGATGGACTTTTTCCCTGAGTTCAAAACTTTAGTCAAACCTGCAGCAATTTCCACTATATCGTCAATCAGCTATTTATGGTTATTCGAAAGCCTACATATTTTACAGTTTCCGGGACAAAAAAAATGCCACCATGACTAAAAAACTTAAGAAAAATCAGAAAGAAACCCAACTTTTTGGACCCGAAACTCAGGGGTCGAAATAATTTAAAAAAAGTCGACTTTTGGTGGTTTTTAAATTTTTGCCCACAGAAAACCGACAATTTGGGCATAAGATGGTAAATATAAAAAAAACCACCCGAAAATTAAAATACCCCTAACAAAAATTCGGGCCCAAACTCGACTTTATTTTCTATATATATAACTAGGGGTGCCATAAGGGTTTGTGAGTGTAGAATTGTGCATTCGAAACGCTACGCGTTTAGTACTGACCCTAGAGCAACGCTTCGCGTTGCGATTTCAAAATGGTCAAAGAAAGAGTAAACCTGGCCGCTTCGCGTCCCTTGGGTACCACGACCATAATATGGACTTTTAACCTGGCCGCTTCGCGTCCCTTGGACTATTATGACCATACCGTGGACATTCTACCTGGCCGCTTCGCGTCCCTTGGGTACTACGACCATAATATGGACTTTTAACCTGGCCGCTTCGCGTCCCTTGGAGTATTATGACCATACCGTGGATATTCTACCTGGCCGCTTCGCGTCCTTGGGTACCATGACCATACCATGACCATACCATTACCATACCATGACCATACCATGACCATACCATTACCATACCATGACCATACCATGACCATACCATGACCATACCATGACCATACCATGACCATACCATGACCATACCATGACCATACCATGATCAAAAGCACCTTATAAGCTGTTCTACGAACCTTTTTCAAGTTATTACAAAAATAGATTTTAATTTTTCCTAAAGCGCCATTTTGAATTTCATAAATTTCATAAATTCAAAATTTCTACTATAAAAACACTGATTTTTCACCTTTATCCGATACCATGACCACACTGACCAAATGTTTATTTATCACATTTGAGCTCAAAATGATCGCTATAGAATTGTCTACAAACCTCATCAAACACATTTTTAATATACACTCAAAATTATTACTGTGGCGCCATTTCAAAATAAAAAATTTCAAAATTTTGACTAATAAAACCCCTGTTTTTGCCCATTGATCTAATACCACGGCCAGGTTGGCTATATCACAATCACATAAATAGTATCTCAAAATGATCCTTATGAGCTGTTCTAAAAACCTTAGCAAACAGGTTTCTGAATCACTGCAAAATTTAAATTTTCTACCCTAAAATATGTCAAAAATCGCAAAAAGTCTGAAAATCCTGACTTTGCTCATTGATCGGCTATCCCAGCAAAAATGACCAATACTTACTTTTACATACTATACGTCAAAATGCTTCTTAGGAGCTGCTACGCGAACCTTTGATTAAAGATTTCCAGTATCATTGCAAAAAATTTGAGTTTTCGCCTCTTAAAAATCAAATTTTTGGTTTCCGCTCGAGACAAAAACAAAAAGTCGGTTTTTCTCGGTTTTGGTGAAAGAAATCACCACTTTTCAGATTTTTCCCTCAAGGAAACGATGAAAGTAGCATAAGGTCGTCTATATCAGAATTGACGATTTCGAAGCGGAAGTGCCCTAACAAAGTTTTTTACCAAATTCACGCGTTATTATCTTATATATAATAGTTATAACTAAAAATTAAAGAATGTTTTACCATTTCACCTCTTATTTACATTTATTTAATCGCTTCAAAAAAATTCTAATTATTTTGACTACAGATTTGGAAATATTTTGTTTGTGAGCAGGTGTTTACTGTATTGAACTTGAAAAATTATAAATTTCATTTATCTTAAAATTTTTTATTTAAGTGTGTTTAAATAGAATGTGGCAAAATTTGCCAGTTACAAAACACTTAACTGATTGATATTAGCGAAAAAATATTTTCTATCAAAATGTCAGTGAGGATTACTGAAGCTGTCAAATTCAATAAGTTCAACGCGGGGCAAATCGTGGGCACATTTTGTAGCATTCCGTCAGCTCCTCTTGCAGCCCAGAGGCCTTGGTAGAAAGGCTATAGAACATAAACCCACCAATGGTTGAGCCAAAAATTGCTCCAATGAGCACACCGACAAAAATATAGCACACACAACACCAGAGACCGGCTTGGTTGAGCGCCTGGGATGGCTCAAAGGTATTGCCGCGAGCCATAAGTACAACTTAAGTTCTAAAAGGTGCATGGTCACCTGTTACGAATTTGTCCCGCTAATTCAAATTTTTTTTCCTAATCAGTACATTTCCGTGAATGGATTTGGTATTTGGTAGCTTAATTTTTTACTGATCTATAAGTAGATAGCGTATTATCTCTAATAAGACCCCATTCTCCAATAAGGCCCCACCTTCTAATAAGGCCTAATTAGGCTAAAAAGCCGAATTCTAATCAGACCCCAGCTTCTAATAAGACCCCACCTTCAAAGAGGGGTTGAAAAATAAGGCCCATGGGTATTATCAGAGATAATACGGTATAAAGTAATTTTTAAGACTTTCTCGAGTAAGAAGGTTGATTGAAAATGTGTTTGGAATCATGGCTGTCAAGTGGAGAATACTTTTAAAGAACATTGAAGCAAGTGACACAACGGCTGATGAGATAGTGAAAGCAATTTATTGTTTGCACAACTATGTAATTGACGAGTCAACTTTGATCCAGGCACGATGGCTGACCACGGTCTTGCTAATGAAGACAACGGATCTTGGCGAAATGAAATCACAGAGCCATTACAGCAAGCAAACGTTAGAAACAGTAGACCAAACAGACCAACGCTACAAGCTATTAACGTCAGAACAAATTTCGTTGAATATTTTTTGAATGAAGGAGCAGTGTCTTGGCAAATTATATGATTTGATTACTAATGAAAGCAATTTTAATGATGGATACAAATGAGAGAAACCATGAAAAACAAGCAATATTTGTGAAGATATAATTAAAAAACAATTCAGTATTACTTAGACACATTATGTGCGGATCCATTGTGAACACCAAAAACGGATGCGGAGCGGATGCGGAAACCGGTGCGGTGCGGAAGCGGCAACGGAAGCGGCAAATTTTATGTGAACGCAATTCCGCATCCGCATGCGGACGAAAAACGGATCATTGTGAACGTAGGGTTAAGAGCCGAATGCTCACTTTTTGAAAATAATTCGGGAAAGCTTTATATACCAATTGAAAGAGAAAAAAGGGCTACAAAATCATGTGTTTGGAATACTTTTTCAAGATAAATTTTGATATTAATAGTCAAGCGGAAAATACGTCAATAATTTTTTAAGTCAACAAAAACAGAAATTCCGGGGATTGAAAATACGGTTTTTTTATTTGCTCGGTCTATTTGCCTACTTTTCAATTATCACTTAGTGAATGATAATATATCATCCGCTAGAAAATTTCCAGGGCTACAAGATGACATATCGTGCACAGGAAATTGGAAATTAAAAATGGTCCTACGATACCTTGAAGGGTAGGGGTTTTTTTCTGAAACACCCGTACTAAGCGAAGTAGGTGTTTTTGATTACTTATTCCCCGCAGGGTACTGGGAACTTATTTACTCGGTGGTGCGGATTTTTCACTCATCTGTAAATCATGTTTAAATGATTCCCAAGGCATTTTTACACGCTTAAACGATAAAAAAAATTATTTCCTGACATTTTTTAACACAAAAAATAATTTTTTTTGAAATAAAAATTGTGACCAAATTGTGACTTTTCGCCTTGAGGGCCAAAGTAAATCACCGTATTTCCTCTAATTGAGGCCCCCGGGCTTCTATTTCATGGATGCCCTCCAGGGGGGCTTATATTAGAGGGAGGGCTTGTATTAGAAGAGGGGGCTTTCATTTTTTGAACTCGCGGAGAAAATTTTGGGTCATAATTTTTTGCGCCATCCTATGATCGCTTCTAATTTTTCACATAACATTGTTAAAACAGCGTTTAAACATCAAAACCACTCTTTCCTATAAAGGCGCATTCACAATGAGGAGGCTGTTTTCGGGTGCTAAACCAGACTTTACACTCGGAAATGAAAGTTATAGGCGTTTGAAATCACTATCTCACACGAAATTCCACACGTAAATTCACCATAACTTTTTTTCTGCTGAGAAAACCTTGAATTTTAACACCGAATTCGTGTTCAGTGTGGTCGATTTGCATGTGAAACTACTTTCAAGGGGCATACCAGCGCGTTACACGGTCAATTTCAATTTTCAAAAGGCGGGGACCACACTTTCAAGACAAAAAACATTTGATTTGAAAATGTTCCTTTAAATTTTTTATTATTGTCACCGAAAAAAGTCGTCACTGAAAGACTTTTTCTTGTCACCGATTTCTGAAAAGATTTGACTGCGGCTGCATACGGTCTCACAAAGTCATCAGTGGATGTAGCGTGACCTGAAAATACGAAAAATAAAACGAAAAATTCTCACCAAAAACAAAAAATATAAGAAATCGGTGACAAGAAAAAGTCTTTCGGTGACAACTTTTTTCGGTGACAATAATAAAAAATTTAAAGGAACATTTTCAAATCAAATGTTTTTTTGTCTTGAAAGTGTGGTCCCCGCCCTTAACTAGAGATGAAGAAACGGGACCAGGACGGATTTCAGGACAGGATTTTATGGTCTGTCCAAGACCAGGATCAGGACCAGGATTAGAAATTCTAAAAACCAGGATCCTGGTCCAAAAACCAGGATTTTCGTTAAATTCCAGGGGGGTATCATGGTTTTTTAGTCAAAATTTGAAAAATTTAAATTGGCGCCTTTTGAATTAAAAAGGGATTAAGGGCTGTATTGGGAGGCCCCTGAAGGGGGGCGCAGGGGGCTTGGAGTTGAGATTCAGTTGAGATTTGAGACTTTTCGTTGAGCACGAATCCGGTGTTAAATCTGACGGTTTTCCTAGCAGAAAAAAAGTTATGGGGAATCGATCCGAAATTTTTTTCAGCCAAATTGTTCAGTTTGAAATGCTGAATCAGAATCTAGAATAAAAATCAGGTCGGAATATATGGAAAAATGGAGAAATAGTTATTTTTCACGAAAATTTGCATTTTGGAAAACACACTTTTTTCAAAAAAGCGAGTGGTTCCAATTTTTTTAATAAGAATTATTAGCAGTTCAATACCTCAAAAGAAAGCGCAGTTTAAGCCAGTTCTAATGACACCAAATTTTTTCAGAAAACTGCGTTAGAATGAGTAAAAATCATCATTTATAGCAGAATGGTGAAAATTAAGAACAACATTTGAGTGCACTTTTTAAAATGTATATATTTCGGTCAATATGCATATTTCACATGGACTGTCTTTTTCAAAGTTATTCAGGAAGAGTAGCAGAACATGATGGACATCACAGAAAATTTTTGAAAAAAAATCGTGGTAAATATTCCTTTGTTACTTTATCATTTTCTCGAAAAGTCTCTTTTAAAATTTCATCTGAGTTTTTAAAGCAACATTCACTCAGTCAATAGCTCATTTGGTAGCCCTAAATCTCAACTACCGTATTCTCTCTAATAGAACCACACTCTCTATTTGAACCACACTCTCTAATAGAACCACACCCCCAAGGGGGTTGTGAAATAGAACCACACTCTCTAATAGAACCACACCCCTTAACACTCTCAAGCTGCGCCAACGGCCGTCAAACTCCAATGGATTGTCGAAGCCTGGGAGAATCTCTCGAAGGAGCTCATAGTTGAGTCATTCGAATCGTGCGGAGTTCTCAATGCCAACGATGGATGTGAGGACAACGCCATCCACTTTTTCAAAAAAGTTAGACGGTTCCGAGGGGTCGAGGCAAGGTGAGCACGCGCGTGATGAGAAGAAGTTGGCTGAGCTGATACAAGGGATTGATCTCGAAGAATCGCAAGAAAATGTGTTTAATAATAAAGATATTGCTAGAGTGTTGATGAGTTTGGGGACCTGTTCTGGTTTGGGGGAGGGGGGGGCGCCATATTTACTAAATGTTTATTTTTAGGTTGATCAAGTCGATTATGGTGACCAGGGTGACAATAATCACCTTGATCAACGAAATTACTTATTAAACTATTTATGTAGATTATCTATATAACCATGACTGCCATAATCAACAAAAATCAATAAAAAGTATAGTATAAATGAGCGTCCCCCTAAACCAGAACAAGTCCGAATTTTGTTGTGAAAAAAGGATTTATGCGCGTATGCTGCAATGCTTGAATTTGTTCAAAAGGTTGAAAAATAGAACCACACTCTCTATTAGAACCACACTCTCTAATAGAACCACACCCCCCAAGGGGGTTGAAAATAGAACCACATGTGGTTCTATTAGAGAGAATACGGTATATGATGTCACAAGCAGTGTTGTTCCAGCGCCGGGATCGGCGCCGGCGCCAGCGCCGGCGCCGACCCTTTCTGAGAAAAGACCCCAGCGCCAGCGCCGAGCGCCTCCCTTAAAAAATTTTGGCTCCGGCGCCAGCGCCGGCGCCGACCTCTTTTGAAAAAATGCCCCAGCGCCGGCGTTCATTGCAGCGCCAACGCCGGCGCCGGCTTGATAATTTTGCTTTTGCTGTAAATTTCATGAAAAATTCCTATTTTTTTCAACAGTATGTTTTTTACAGTGAAAGTGATAATAATTATGGACAAAACGGAAAAATGCCTCCTTTTGGCGAAAAAGTGCCTCCTTTTTGTGAAAATGTGCCTCCTTTTTTCGTCTTAGTCAGAAAGGCGAAAAAGTGCCTCCTTTTTGTGAAAATGTGCCTTCTTTTTGTGAAAATGTGAAAAAAAGTTGTGAAAAAAGTGAAAAAATTTGTGAAAAAAAGGAGGCACTTTTCACAAAAAGGAGGCACTTTTTCGCTAAAAGGAGCATTTTTACGTATCGTCCAATAATTATTTTCTATCTATATCGATTAGCAGCATACCGTTAATATTTCCTCTATTAGTTCCTCATGATGAGTGAATTTTGAAATACAGGGTGTTAAAAAAATCCGCAGAATTTGAGATGGCTATAACCTTTTTCAGAACGAATTTCTCTTTTCACTTATCGTTTTCTCTTGACGGGCAATTTCGTTAAATGTATAATGTCAAAAGTATGATTTTCGCTTGGTTCGTTGTTTCGGGTTTTAGCTATCTAGGAGACACCCACAGACCAGGACCACAAAGGGACCAAGCCAAAACCGTATTTTTGACATTATACACCAAATGAATTGCCCGTCAAGAAAAAATGGTTGAAGGAAACAGAAATTAGAAATTCGGTCTCGAAAACAAGTTATAACCATTTAAAATCCTGTGGATTTCTCGAAACACCCTGTATTTTCCTTATGCTGAGAAATAAGTCCATATAGGTGGAGTTATTAGATAAAAGGGAAGTTCATGAAAGAAATGGGTAATCCATATTAGTCTTGTGAAAATAAAAGTTGTGTGAATTACTTTTTTAAAATAGCATAGTACAGGGTGTCGCAAAATTACGCGTGCATTTTTGAAAATTTTGCGAGGTAGCTCCTTGCCCGTCGATTTCCGTCTTTCGGGAACCATACCCGCGGAAATCTCCACATTTATAGGTTTAGGAGCATAAACACAATATAATTGCAGATTAACACACAACAAAATTTATTGATGTAAGATATGTAAGAAATAAACAATATTTGATAAAAAAAAATTCAAAGAAATTTCAAACAACTTTTAAAAAAGTGCACGCGTAATTTGCGACACCCTGTATACCCTGGTTATGTTACAAAAATAAACTAAAAATTAAGAAAATAAATAAAATAAATAAAATATTTAAAGAAATGAAGGAAATTGCAGCACAAAAGTTCTGATAATTTAGTTTAAAATTAAGAATAATTGTCTTTCTCAATTTTAGGCTGTTAAATTTTAGAAACAGCGCCGGCGCCATAATCATTCAAAAACAGCGCCGGGGCCAGCGCCGGGACGAAAATTTTTAGCGCCGGCGCCAGCGCCGACCAAAATTTTTCATTGGCCCCAGCGCCGGCGCCGAGCGCCGGCCGGCGCTGTTTTTTCCCGGGGCAGCGCCGGCGCTAGCGCCGGCGCCGGAACAACACTGGTCACAAGCTATATAAGCAAATGGAAACTAAAAAAACTGCAACAACTGAATAATTTGGGAGAACAGTAAAAAAAGAAGGATTCTGTTTCGGGATTCTTAGTGAGTAGTCTGTTTTAGCATCCGCAAACAGCCTCTTCATTGTCTATGCGCCTTAAACACCGTTTCTCTTGGAGGCGTTCTTCCTGCATTTATTTTGTGTGTATTGGAATTTCAGAGCAAATTATCTTAATTTTGCAGCAAATATCGTTTCATTCTTTCTCTTAGGTTATATAAACTGTTTCTGAAAGCATTAAAACTGCTGTGTAGCTAAAGTATCATTCAGAGTAATAACTTTGCAGAATGTCTGAGGAAAGCCTCGGGATGGCCAAGGCCAAACCAGAGAGGGGACCAAGTAAAAATCGTGTTTGTCACATTATATACCAAATTTATGCGAAATACCCTTATGTCTTTTTCATCTGATCTATGCTGCCAAATTATTCTCTTTTTCCTTAAACATAAACCGACGTCACTTCTTATCCTTCATTGCTGATTTTCGGCCGATGATTACCATAAAGCAACTTGGCCGGAGTATAGAATCCCCTGGCCCAAAACCGGTTCAAACCTGGTTTTTACGTGATTTAACCACTTTTACGTAAACAAAAGATGAAAAAAAAATTGGGATAGCACTTTCCACAAAAAAAAGTTTTGGCCGAAAATCGACTTTTTGGCAGTATGGAGGTATTCAGATACCTTATTTGGTGGTTTTTACCCTGTTTTGGTCACTGGAGCTGGGCAAAGCGGTCTCTATATACATTTTTCATCAAGAGTCTTACTCGGAATCATGTCTAAGGTAAGTGAGTGCGCGCATCTCTAACACTCAAGCCCCTGCGCCCTAAAGGGTTGTTGAAAAAAAAAGGCGCTACTGTAATATACCACACCACCAAACTTCAACTTTGGGTCATATCTCAGCACACAAGCATTTCTTGAAATTCTGCTTTTCTTTGGATTCCTAAGAAAACAAAGGACGTCAGAAAAACTTTTTTGCTAAAATAAGAAATTTTATTTAAAAAAGTATAAAAAATTTTGGAAAAAAAACTATAGCGAACTGTTGTTTCACCAAAATATCCTGCACACACGGCGTGCAATCAATTCATGCACGCTCAATCGGTCCTCACCTAAATTGATCAACCAAATTATTATCACCCCCAAAAGCTGAACAAACTATACCATTCGACTTAAATTCAACGGTTCGTTAAGACCGAAATGTTGTTTTGACCATCCAGAATCTCAATACCTTGGATAGGTGCTCACTCCAAGGTGGTCGACTTCGAATTTGAGAGAATTTTTTTAAATTGACAAACAAACAGTTTTTTATTGCCTGAAATGATGCCCTGAGTTTATTGCAAAAAATTGATATTTGGTTGTCTGTCGCCAACTTTTTTGGATGTACTCAGGATGTCCAGCTGGAGGACGGTCGATAACTTAGTTTCTTATGTTTTTGAAAGTCCAACCAGGTTTTGTTCTTTAAAAATTGGTGTGTGTGACATACAAAATTTTCAATCTCTTACTCAAAATTTTCAATAAGTACATTCACAAAATGTAAATCGGAATTTTAAGTTCAAATTTCGAATTAAAAAATGTATTAAAAATTGTCAAAGTAGTTTTTTTAGCATATATAAGGACAAAATTTTTTTGGCCCAAAATACCAATATCAATTTTTTGAGGAGAAAGTGCCAAATTTGATACACGTCACCCCACTCAACTTTTCAACTTATCAAGACGGCTTTAACAGAAAGCCATGGAAAAACTTAAAAAGGCCAAATTCAGCCTAACATATCGAACATAAAATTTTAAGTTTAGTTTTAACTTGTAAGTAGGGTGGTATACTTCACGATTACCTCAGCCATCAGCCTCAGCTGGCTGAGGTCTGAAAGTTATCCTCAGCTTCAGCCGTCAGCCGGCTCAAAAATTTTACCTTGACTTTATCCTCAGCCGGCTGATGGCTGAGTTTAACCTCAGCCGGCTGAAGTCAGCCGGCTGAGGGCACCACCCTGCTTGTAAGTGTGCTACTTCAAATTTAGTCACCCAGTATATAGCCATCGAAGCTTCATGAACTTGGTGACTGAAATTTTTTCAATATCTTACTCAAATTTTTAATGAGTACATTCACAAAATGTAAATGAAGTTTTCAAGTTCAAATTTTAAATTCAAAAATTTATTAAAAATTGTTACATCCGAGAGAAAAATTACAAATATAAGTGGGAGGCGCGAACGCCGTCCCACACACGCAAAAATTAGCTGTTGGCCTACCCCAGTTTGGAGCCGCCATACAGGTCAGCCTGCGCCTCAAGTGCAATGGGCAAGCCTCACCATAGAGCCGAGGTCTTGGTGATCACCTCGAACTCCCAGCCAGGTAAGTTTATGAGCCATTGGCACATGGCATATATCCCTTAAATGGGTCTAGAAACTGATGGCATTGGGGTGCAGACAGACAGTTAGACATACAATACTCTAATGGTAGAGAAGAATGTTAAATGTCCTCTACAATAGGAGAGAGTGCTATCTGTCTAGTTGTCTGTCAGTGGTGTCCCAATCTCATCAGTATGTAAACATATCCAAGGGATATATGCCATGTGCCAATGGCTCATAAACTTACCTGGCTGGGAGTTCGAGTGATCACCAAGACCTCGGCTCTATGGTGAGGCTTGCCCATTGCACTTGAGGCGCAGGCTGACCTGTATGGCGGCTCCAAACTGGGGTAGGCCAACAGCTAAATTTTTGCGTGTGTGGGACGGCGTTCGCGCCTCCCACTTATATTTGTAAATTGAAATGTAATATATAAATTTTTTTTTGATTTTCTGATGCCCCTTTTAGTGCAATAATCATATTGTAAATCTAGAGTAAAAATGTGTTGATTCCTAGGTGGGACGAACTTGAAATAAGGGTTCACTAAATCACGATTTGACTGTAATATATTTTTTAAAAAAGTAGCTAAATTAATAAAAATTCTGCAATTGCACAGACTTCATCGAGCTTTTTTATTTTAAGCACAGACCTAATTTTGGCTAATTTCGGTCTGTCCTGTAAAAATTACATACCGCATTTGTTCTAATAGCTCACCGGATGAGCTATTTTTCAACCTTGTTCTATGGGCTGAGTTATCAAGGGGGCGTTTTCAAGAGGGCGGCGCCGGAAATTTTTTCGCCGAAATTGTCACTTCCTGCTGACAGAAACGAACAATTTATAAAAAGTTGTGCATTCTTTTTAAAACTGAAGCACTAGCTCAAGGAAAAGTTCAGGGTGAAACTTGAATTTTGTGAATTCAAGGTACTTTCTACTAACTTTTGTCGGGAAAACGGTCCTGAATTCATTTCCTTTCAGTTCACTTAATCCAAGTTTTACTTTGAGTTTGACCTTGAGCTTGACGTTTACTTTTCAAAACACTGAGGTGGCGGCATACAACTGAGACACATGTTTTTTCATTTTGATTGGAGTATTCTATTGGAGTATTCGGCTTCTTCAGCGACATATCTCAATTGTTCTTTTGAGAATCGATTGAAGCAGTAAACGAGACCATGGCAAATTGTTAATTTTTTTTTGCAAATTTTTAAAACAAAGTTTAGTTTTATGTAGAGCTAAACTTGGCGATTAACTTGTTTAACTATTTAATTAACAAAGTGCCATCCAGGTAGACTTCCATAGACGGATTTACAGCAGCGTTTCACAATGAGCTGGTAAAATTTTGTTATAATGACAAAAAAGGACTACTTCACTAAGTGGGGTTGAAGAGAGGTGAGTTATTAGTGAGGGGTAAGTTATTACAGGGTGTTCCAAAAAACCCCTACCTTTCAAGGGCATCGTAGGACCATTTTTAATTTTCAATTTCCTGTGCACGATATGTCATCTTGTAGCCCTGGGAATTCTTTAGCGAATGGTATATCAATATTCACTAAGTGACAATGGCATAGTGGGTAAATAAACAGAACAAATAAAAAAACCGGATTTTCGATCCCCGGATTTTCTGTTTCGTCAAATTGACTCGTGGTCAGAAAAATTTGATAAAGTTTTATGTGCTGTGATAACATTCTTTCATTATGTCGTAGCGCAGATCAAGCGCTACGAAACCCAATTTGCAGAATATTTTCTAAAAAATATATATGTTGAGTTATGGCTTCTTGAAAAAAAAACCACAAATATCCAAAAATTAATTTTTCTTAATTTTTCGAATATCAGTCGTTTTTTAATGGTTCTGCTGTTTTCATGAGACCATATCTCAACATTTAAATTTACAAAAAAATTCTGTAAAAAGGGTTTTGTAGCTATTGATCTGTGCTACAACATACTGTGAAGAAAAATTACAGCGCAAAACACTGAAGCGAAATTTTGACCAGTTAAGGTGACAAAAGTGCTTGTCAAATTTTTTGAAATGACTTTATTTGTGTTAAGAGCCGAATGCTGACTTTTTGAAAATAATTCGGGAAAGCTTTACAGTCGAGTCTCGATTTAACGTACCCCCTGGGGACCGGCCCTAGGGGTACGTTAAATCGAGGGGTACGTTATATCGGGGGTAAATTTGACGGAGTTTATTATTGGAGGGACCGGCCCTAGGGTACGTTAAATCGAAGAGTACGTTAAATCGGGGTACGTTAAATCGAGACTCGACTGTATATACCAAATCAAAGAGAAAAAAAGGCTACAAAATCATGTGTTTGGAATACTTTTCAATATAAATTTCGATATTAATAGTTAAGCTGAAAATACGTCAATAATTTTTTAAGTCAACAAAAACAGAAATTCCGGGGATTGAAAATACGGTTTTTTTATTTGCTCGGTCTATTTGCCTACTTTTCAATTATCACTTAGTGAATGTTAATATATCATCCGCTAGAGAAATTCCAGGGCTACAAAATGACGTATTATTAAAAAAAAAGTGAAATAAAAAGTTTTCGGACGGTGCCCTTGAAGGGTAGGGGTTTTTTTTGGGACACCCTGTAGAAAAAGGGTATTTAATGGAGGCGGGTGAGATATTAGAGAAAATACGGTACTGTATTTTCTCTAATATAATTTCACTTTTTGATAAAAGCCCATACTAGAAATTTTGTTGATCTGTGACGTCTAGGACGAATTTGCAAAAATTTAACCGTAACCATCCAATCCTAATTTTTAGGGCTTAAAAAATGTAAGCCCATGAGCTTTGAATGGAGGTTATACGGTTGTTTGATCCCTTGGTTTAAATTTCTGTTCACATAAATTCTTGTACCTAATGTAAACTCAATAGCAAAGACAATTTCGATTAATTAATTTGCTTCAAATTATGCGTTCAACCTATTTGGCGTTCTGTAATATATGCTCATATCCTCGAAATTTTATTCTTTTTTTCTAGGGTATCTATATTTAACCAACAGCAGCTATAGCATGAACACCAGCAGCGTTGCTAACAATGGCTACCACCACCAACGCTCCTCCAGTCCCAACCAAGATGACCAGCATCAGGAGGTTTGTGCGGATTGTGGAGCTGGCTGCCCAGAATGGGCCTCCATCAATAGAGGGTGTTGATTTGCTCAGAGTGCTGCTATGTCCATCGAAATCTAGGTGTGATGGTGGTTTTCGATTGATATAGTTATATTCATGGTGTTTATGTTCAGGCAGACACATAACTCAAATCCGCTCACTGAAAAAGGGTGCTTGGCATGAAAACAACTGGCTCTTATGAATGTACTCTACAGAAGTGGTTCTAATAATATCTGGGAGCACACATTGCTGGACCCACAAACCCTAGCAAAAGCAAGAAGAAGCCGGTCTCAAAGTAGTTATTTTGGCAAATATAAGGAAAATAATTTTTTTGGCGCAAATTTTTGTTTGGCCGGTTTCTCTTAAAAAATCAAATATTTTTCGAGGTTTTAACAGCATCAGGTAGCCCTGTGATCCCATTTTCTGACGAAGTATTATTTATTGCATTATCTTACAAAAATGTGAAACAATGGCTGTAAGCATAGTCGAGTTGACCCCTCCACTTTTTAGGGGTCAACTTTTTCGAAAGTGCTAAAATATCAATTTTTTAAGGGAAAAGTGCCAAATCTGATATATGTGAACCCCACTTTACTTTTTGAGCTTTAAAAGATGGCTTTAACACAGGGCTTCGAATGAAAAATTTCAAAAAAAGACATTTGGAAGTTTTGAAAAATATTTTGACTGTTTTGTACTAAAAGGGTCATTTCATCCGGTGCTTGTTGCCATTTTGAAGCGAAAAAAAGATATTAACTAAATTTTCAATAAAAAAATATTTGGGCTGCCAAAAAGGACAAATTTTTAAAAAAGACGATTCCAAGCCCTGCTTTAACAGAAATTCCAAATCTTGTCTTTACAAAATTTTAGCAAATGTTGAGTCTAAGCTGACCCCTGATGACCTCTCAACTTTTTTCACCCACCGATTTTTATACGTCAAATATTCATAAACCTATCGGAAACACTGTCAAAATTTTCGGCCCTTTACTAGCAAAGGACATTTTTTGCCTTGGTCCCCTGTTGATTTTTTGTGAAATTGTCGGTAGGCCACCGTATGATAGGATGGATTAACACATATCTTGGACTCATATCTTAAATTCATGTTTGAGTCCTTTCTAACATACGCTGGCCAGCCTTTGCCTGAGCCTGAAGCCTAAAAATCACGAATAGTCAACAAGGGTGTACTTTTTTTTTAAATTTTTAACCTGCTAGCGAATGCCCCCCTCCTCCTCCCAACGATTTTCACTGTTTTTGACAGAAGTAAAAAGTACCCAAGTTTATTTTCCAGGCTTATATATAAGTGCGTAAAACAAATATTAGTCACAACTTCCGTACGCTGGCCTATCCCATAGCCTAAGGGCTAAGCCTAAACTTGTTGTTTTGAAGGGTAGTTACAGCGACTTTGAAAAGTGAAAATCGCTGGGAGGAGGAAGGGGGTTGGTAGGAATAGGGTATTCGCTAGTAGCGCCAACATTTTATAACAGCGACTAAAATATCAAATGATGCTTAAAATTTCACAAAAAATCAACAAGGGGACCAAGGCAAAAAAAGTGTCCTCTGTTAGTATAGGGCCGAATTTTCGTATAAAGCTGAAAAAGTTGCTCTAATGTCATAAATAGGGTTGTCGAGTCGAGTACTCGAAATCGAGTAATTTCGAGTATTATTCGAAATTTTTCGAGTTTCGAATATCGAGTCGAGTCGAGTACTCGAAAATTTCGAGTTTCGAGCATCGAGTCAAGTACTCGAAAATTTTGAGTTTGAAGTATAGAATTTAATAATTAAAAATGTGCTCGAGGACCAAATTTTTTCTTTTTCGTGGCTTTATTATGCCTTACCAACTTCAAATGATTAAATTTTTAACCTAATTTCGTCAAAAATTCTACTCGAAATCGAGTAATTTCGAGTATTATTCGAAATTTTTCGAGTTTCGGGTATCGAGTCGAGTCAAGTACTCGAAAATTTCGAGTTTCGAATACCGAGTCAAGTACTCGACTCGAAAATTTCGAGTATTGATAAGATTTCGAGTCGAGTACTCGACAACCCTAGTCATAAATATCAAAATAACAATATTAACAAAAATATTGACATTTTTTGACTCTAAGAAAAATTGATCCCGAATATGATTACGGCCAATAAGGTCAAAGTCAGGGTTCACAGATGTCCTGCTTTAGCAGGAATTTCCTGCTTTTTGATTTTAAAGTCTGCTTTTTGTCCGTGAAAAGCAGGAATTTTCGCACATCTCACAGCATTTTATAACAACTTATTCCTGCTTTTATAAATTTTTTGGTTTAAATTCCTGCTTTTTGGAAACAAAATCCTGCTTTTGCGATTTTCGATCTGTGAATCCTGGTCAAAGTATAAAGGAAGTCAGAAAAATAATTTGGTTCATACTTTGACCTTTTTTGACCTTATTATTTTACATTTTTGTAAGATAGTGCAAAAATGGTAATTTATCAGAAACTAGAATCGCAGGGCTCCCTGATGGTGTTAAAACTTTGAAAAAAATATAATTTTTTGAGAGAAACAGGCAAAACATAAATTAGCATCAAAAAGTCAACTTGCGCCAAAGAAAAGTATTGTCTAGGATTGTGAAACGAGCATATTCTCCAGCATATGCTCGAGCAGATTGGTGAATTTCGAGCATATGCTCGGCCTACAGTCAACCCATGAAATAGAACCCAGTTTAACTGTACAGTTAACTGTAAGGCCACCGTTAACGGTTAAAATATGTCAAGCAAATGCTCGAAATCCATCTGCTCGAGCATTTTCACAATTCTAGTATTGTCCCATATATAATTGGAAACGCGAACAAATTTCGTCGGATCAAAATTTCACTGCGACCGACATTTTGACGCTTTGTCCTCATAGAGCAAGGTAAAATAGTCTGAAAGGGTACCTGGATGCTTTAAAAACAAGGGATTTGAACGCAGTTTTGTTAACGGGGTTAAGTTTTGAACACTGGCCCTAGCGCATAAAAAACTGTGGTATGCATGCTTTTTCGTGTATCCAGTTGTGCGTGCATCTCATCTGCAAGCCCCTACGCCGCCGAAGGGTGTAATGGGCTAGATAGTATAGTTGAGGAACTTATAAAGTTTATACGGAAAACGTTTTTCACGATGCAACACTAAAAATTCTATTCCGCCTGCTGGTCGACTAGATTTCATTAGATGCAGCTATTTTCTATATTCAGTGACCCAATAATCCCGAAGAAAGAGGCATTTATCAAGGCCAAATATGCTCAACTTGCTTTTGCTATTCGACCCTCCAAAGAAGATTTGTTGACTGTGGACGAACTGAATAAGCAGGTAAAAAATAGAAATAATTTTACAGTGGCTGTAGGGATTCGCGCTGTCAAAATGGTTATATACACCATAAAATTTATCAGTTACGGGGCAACCTTTATAAAATTTTCAAACTAGCATGTAGCCCTGAATCTTGGGTTTTTAATGAGCTATCAAACTTCCTTGAACAATTTTGGATTTGACGAGATCTTGAAGTTTCAAACCATTAAAAAAACAAAAGTTATTTTATATCACTCCGGCCTTAGCCTTTGATTTAAACGACAGTCGGAACTTTTATAGTCCCCCCCATACTCGTATTTTTTGAAAAGTGACCATAAATCACCTCCCAAACTCATTTTTTCTACTCACCGCGATAAGAGAAGCATTTCTAAACCCTTTCTGATTGAGAAATTTTGAATTTTGACAAAAAATGCCTCCCACCCGTCAGGGAAAATGGTCCTCAAGGGTATTTTCGGGTCATTTTTGGGTGATTAATCACATTTTCTTGCTCGCGCTGTGCAAATAGACTCTTTGAATGCATTTTATTATTAATAGTACTTTTCGGAATTGTGTCTAAGGAAGTGAGTGCGCGCATCTCTAACTCTAAAGCCCCTGCGCCCCCTACGGGGGCGCAGTGACACCCCAGAGCCGGCCCGAGGGGTGTCACTATATCGAGGTTTGACTGAAGGTATAAAAAATATTTTTGTAATGTTCCACGTTCGAGCATAGAGAATAGAGTATGAAGAGTATGCACCTCACGAAACTCATGATATACACGTTGCCACATAATGGGCCAAAATCAATTTGGGTCAAATCACTTTGGGACAATTCAATTTGGGCCAAAATCAATATGGGCCAATTCACTTTGCAACAATTCAATTTGGGCCAAAATCAAATTGGGCCAATTCATTTTGGGCCAAATCACTTTGCGCCACTATTTCTAATTATTTTACTGTCAAACGCTAAAGGCACGTTCACAATGAGTGTCGACCAAAAATTTAAAATAAAGGAGATTTTAATGTAATAAAGGGCATTTTGTCAAAAAGTGCCATTTTATCAAGTGCTTATTTGGTTTTGAGCACTGAAAATAACAATTTTGACGTAAAATTTCAAAAATTTTAAAGTTTTCGGGTCTCAAAATAAAGGACAAATCTTTAAATAAAGGACGTTTCCGAGCCATGCATGCAATATTTCATTTTACTATTATCAAACCATCTTCATCATGCCAAAATAATTCCAGAAACAGAATATGGAACCCAAAAAAGTAAAAATTTTTGATGTAAGTGGACGACCACTTGGTTTAGTTAGTACATGGATTATCCAGTAGAATTGAGGTTGGATCATAGAAAAACATTTTGAATTTCAAAAGATCTTTACTCAATACAAAATATTACTACCCGAGTACCATTGCACTACCTGAGTTTCTTTATTCAATTTCCAATGACAAATAACTACAATATTACAACAAAGAGATCTAATACTATGCTTGAATGACCCTAGTACTTCTCAAGATGAGCAACGATCGAGACCAGAAATTGCCATAATAATAACGATCAAAATCATTATAAATAGTGGCGCAAAGTGATTTGGCCAATTTGATTTTGGCCCAAATTGAATTGGCCCAAATTGAATTGTCCCAAAGTGATTTGACCCAAATTGATTTTGGTCCAAATTGAATTGTCCCAAAGTGATTTGGCCCACACTACTCCTGCCCCAATAATGAAAGATATCATTTTTATCGCAATTAGACCACAAACAGAGGAGTCAGATAAACACAACAATGAACTGGTTGATGATGATAATGAAAGGATGACCTTGTTTTTGCCTTAACTCTGCGTATCTCCTCCAGCATTTGCTTGCCAACGTTTCGGCTCAACCACACGACGGCAGAGAGGACAACTGTCGGAACGCTTCAACCAAGGAATTATGCACTGACGATGGAAAATGTGTTCACAATCAAGTTTGGCCACCTTCTCTTGGACAACGAAGACATCCATGCAGGTCACACACTGAGCCAAATCATCCACTTGTTGTTTGCTGACCTAAATTTGTTAATTTGTCAAACTTAATCCGGACATTTATGTTGACCTTAGCCATAGGCAACCTCATCAAATCCTTTGAAGCAATTCTTTTGGTGTCATTATTTCCACTGTCCAACGACAGAGATATTAAGCGGTTGAAACTGAAAATTAGCAGTGTGAAAACAAGAGAGGAAGAAAATAAACGATGCTCACTGGTCTTGATTTATAGGTATATGGAAGCGGTTAAAGGCAGCGGCAGTTGTCGGAGCTCTGTTGATTATACGGTTACGATATGCATTAAGAGAAGAAAGTCGATTTCGTCCAACAGCCCTCAACCCTGTCGGTGCAATCGGCGAGGAAATTGCAAGACGACGAGAACGAATACGGGCGGCAGTGAATAATGACGTAGCCTGAGAGGATGTTCCGAGTCGACGTGGACGAACATTCACTTCAGAGTGAGATGATGACGATGAAGAAGACGAACTTGACGACAAATGGATTGCAGGCCCACGAGCAGCGGGGACGGATGAAGAATCAGAAGACGAGCCTGACGACGAAGTTGAAGTTGATTGATTGGCATCAGAATAAACGCGAAGAGAATGCTCAGCAGTCACAATGTCCTAAACAGAAGACGTTCATATAGGCCCTAGCTGGCAAAAATGACCCTGATCTGTTCACCAAGTCTCTCAATTCTCATAATACTGGCAGCAATATCATTCTGAATCACATCTCTATCTGTATTTTGAGCCAACATAGGATTGACAAGCTCGCTTCGCTGAGCATCAACTTCTTCGACAAACCCTCCGCCGCAATCCAAGCACTGAACCAACTGAAAGTGAGCATTAGAAGATCAAAAGATTTACTAACACCATTTAAGACTTGCCATGTCGAAAGTGCTGATCTCGGCAAGGCGATTGCAGCTGTGACAGAAGAAATCCATATCTAGCAGTTTTGATTGCAAGAAATTACGAGTTATCTGAAGAAACCAAGTAATAATTGGACCCTACTTGGATATACCCACCCCCAAATCAACTTTTTTAAAAAGTGTTTCCAAACACCTTTTATCGACCTAAAATGGTCTCAGGAGTTTAAAGAAGAGATTATTTTTAAGTTCTGGTCTATAAAAAGTGAGTTTTGGGCATTTTAAAATTTTGACTTTTTACCCATTTTACCATGTTTTTCAACATGGGACTTGGCAAAACAGCCTCTAAATGCATTTTTGATCAAGAATCTTGCTCGGAATTATGTCTAAGGTGAGTGAGTGCGCGTATCTCTAACCTAGCAAGCCCCCTGATCCCCTTCGGGGCGCAGGCGGCTTGGTTGCTCGGGTTGAGATACGCACACCCACATACCGTAAATCCTCTAATAGAGCCCCCTCTCTAATAGAGATACCCCGATTTTTGACTAGAGTTTCAGAGTTAGCACCATTTTTGATTGACAATTTCAAGATTTTTCAGGGATTGAAAAATAAAGCCCCCGGGGCTCTATTAGAGGATTTACGGTACCTTAGACGCAAATCACTGGAAAGTGACTCGGATCAGTGTTTGGAAAAGCCAAGCCAAAGCCAAAGCCAAAGCCAAAACCAAAGCCAAAAATAGGAAGCCAAATTTTGGCCGGCCAAAATGTGGCTTTGTGTTTTTGGCCTTGGCTTTGGCTTTGAATTTGGCCGAAGCCAAATTTGGCCGGCCAAAATTTGGCTTTCTGTTTTTGGCCTTGGCTTTGGCTTCGAATTTGGTCGAAGCCAAATTTTGGCCGGTACTTTTGGCTTTGGACGGCACTTTTGGCTTTGCCGGCACTTTTGGCTTTGCCAGTACTTTTAGCTTGTTCCTTCCTTTTTCTAACTTTAGCCATCAAATTTTGGCCTTTGTCATTTATTCTCTTTGTAGTGAATGTGGCACATTTTTTATCTCGTCTATTTTCCAGTTGTTAAAGTTTTCGTCTGCGCATCAAACTTTGAAAAAGAAGAATGTCGGAGTGCTACGAGTGTCATGAGACTGGTCATTTCACTCGCGAATGCCCCAGCACCGGTTACTCTTACGGCGGCGGACGCTGACAAGATGGCGGCGGTTCGTTTTTTCATATGTTGTACTTTTGAATTCATCAAAATTTGTTTTCAGGTGGCTCGTCATGCTACAACTGCTGCAAGCCTGGAAACGTGTCTCGTGAATGCACTCAGCCTCGAAGCGGCGATGGTGGCGGCAGCTATGGTGGTGGAGATGCTACGTTGATGCTACAATTGCCAGTAAACCGGCCATCTGAATCGTGAATGCCCTCAGGGTCAGTGCTATAAGAAGCCAGTGGTCAAGAGAATATTCCTCCTTATCAATTAAAACAGGTATAACTTCTTATGTTCGCATTGTCTCGTTGTTTGGCGTTTGCGTTAATAAAATAAAAATGTTGCTGCACTTAATTGCTAAGATGTTTTTCCTCAAATACAATGCCTTCAGGGAAACTTCGGTTCGACTGTGAAAATTAGAAAATCTGTGGAGTCTCTATTATTCTCCTAATTAAGTAAGAGCGGGTACTCCATGAATGGCGATACCAAGGTGGTGGTACTGAGACGATTCAAATTAGGCAGTGCTCCGCCTCCCAAGCACGGCTAGTGCACCTCCTCACATGGTTTGATCCATCTGCTCAAACGACCTCGTCCACCTTTCAACATGGTCTAACCTGCGTATTATCACCTGGGTACTGCTACCTATCACAACTAAAGACACTGGTCACGAGACGCCAAATATTTCACGTGATTTTATTTCTACTGAAGCAAACAATTGAACAGAACAATTTTCTTTGATGTAGATAGATGTTTTCTGATGCATGCTAGTCGAACTTGCAAGTTGCAACCAGGTCGAGCCTTGTGACACAGAACCTTCGTAGTATGGACAACTGGACCAACGAGAGCTTTTCCAGTTCCACCATGGCCGACAGAAGCGCGTTCGTCGCGGACGTCCACCTTGCCAAGCATTTCCTTGCCATTGACCATAAGAACACCTAGTGAGATATAATAAAAAGAGCAAGAATAAAGTAGATAACCTGGATGGAACCAATGTTGTTTCGATACTCATGACCACTTCAAGAGAAGCACGCAGCGATCTTTCCTTTGTCATTCCAAATTCGACCAACCACCGGCTCACCAGACTGGTACCACAGAGCAACGTACTGATCCAGATTCTCACCAGGGAACGTAGTCAGCGAGCGGCCAAAAGCACGAATATCTTTTGCCGGAGGGAACGGATCACAAGTTCTGAAGTCGGCCCAATTGTGCGTCATGATGAGGCTAGCTGGCGACGAAGGAGGCGGCGGAGCAGCTAGCGACACTAGCGGAACACATTCGATACATTCGCAAGTCTGAGGCCCTGTAACACAAAAAATAAAAAATGACGTGCTTAAAAGAAGAGTCGAGAGCGAAAAATAACTAGAAATAAAAACACATACAAAAAAATACAAGCAGAGACAACATAAGAAGATGTAATGCAAAAGGTGTTAAAGTAAGCCACTCGACAAAAAGACAAGGAAAAACCAGGCCAAGGCCGAAAGCGGACGGTCAAGACCAAAATGGCCGCCCAAAGCCAAACGCAAAGCCAAAGCCAAAAGTGCCGGCCAAAGCCAAAGCCAAAACCAAAGCCAAAAACTAAAGCCAAATTTTGGCCGGCCAAAATTTGGCTCGGCCAAATAAAAAGCCAAAGCCAAGGCCAAAAACACAAAGCCAAATTTTGGCTGGCCAAATTTTGGCTTTTCGTTTTTGGCTTTGGTTTTGGCTTTGGCTTTGGCTTTGGCCGGCACTTTTGGCTTTGGCTTTGCGTTTGGCTTTGGCTTTTCCAAACACTGCTCGGGATGCATGAAAAAGCGTGCATACCAGAGTTTATTTATGCGGTAGGCCCAGAAAAAACCCTGTTAAAAATCTAATTTTCACTTTCATTCGACTTGAAAAAGGCTGAAAACGGGTGAAATTACCCTAAAAGGACCATTTTCGCCTGACGGGTGAAAGGAAATTTTTTTTAATAAACTTGAAATTTTTTTATTCAGAAAGTGTTAAAATGTGTCTCTTTCATCGTGTTGAGCAGAAAAATGAGTCCGGGAGGTGATTTTGGGCCACTTTTCAAAAAATCCGAGTATGGAGGGAGGGGGGACTATAAAAGAGCCCGACACTCTCTTAAATGCTATTAAAATATAAATTTCTGAAGTTATAGAGCCATGTTTTATAGCTGATTAGAAAGCCAGGATTCACGGCTACAGTCAAGTCTCGACTTTACGGAACCCCTCAAGTTCGTTTTACCATGGATGCCAAAAACGGCAAAATGACAAAAAAAACGGCAAAATTTCCTTGGCGTTTCGTTTTTTCAAGAACGGCAAAAAACGGCAAAATCATACTAGGATAATTTTGCCGTTTTTTTATTGATTTTGCCGTTTTTTTGCCGTTTTTCAAGTTTCAGCATCAACCGCCCATGTTTCGCTGGTTTTCGATCTCCCTGTCCCATATTTCATTGAGAATTAACACTTTTAGACCTTCCATACACTAATAATCAACACAATCAGTAGTATTTAGCTGTTAGATCGAAAAAAAATATGCTAATAAACCGATTAGAATTAACCTGGAGCATGTGATTTTCATTGCCTTCCTGTTTTCACAGTTTTCAGACAATTTTCAATACTATATTTAATAGAGTGACCACTTATTCAATAAAAAAGATCCTTGACCATATTTTTGGAAATGGAACAAACGCAAAAAAAGTCGAGATCCTGACCCCTTACCTCATAGCCTTAGTCTATCTAGAAAGCATAATATTTTTTTACAATCATATATATTGCAAACAACCATGCGCCTTCCATAGTTGGCCGCCGCCGGCAGCACCTCTTAGGTTACCTTCGGCGGTGCCACCGGCGGCGGTCCATTATGGCGCCTTCCTGTGCATTCCGATCAGCACACATACAGGAAATCAAGAATAGGCCATTTATTCAACTCAAGCGAGTAACATCAATAAAGCAAATTTCACTTGATTTCATTTATCCAATTAGTCCTAAGATGGATAAGTGCGGCTGTCTTCTTTGGATCCAGACGGTTTCTTGTGAAGTTACCCAGCACACATCGCAGTTCTTTGAATGCCCTTTCACTTGGCGCGCTACTAGCTGCAACTGCCAACATCAACCTAGCAAGCAACGCAAGACGAATGAAGTACTGAAAGTGCAGAAATTTTGCGGGAGTGTTAGAAGAAGAATAAATTTGCCTTTTGACTAGTTTTCCAAAAAATTAAAGGATCCTCATCCTGCATGGCCAACGTAGTGTATGTAGAAATCTCCTCCTCAATCAGACTTGGCCTCTGGCACGCAAAGAACGCTTTTCTTTTCTTCGAAGGAAATTCAACTGTTTCTTCCGGCACAAGCAACACACACTGTTTCATCTGAAACACAATTAATACTTCCAACCATAAATACGCTGAAAAAATAATTTACTTAGTTATAATTGAGCGCAGGAATTTCACTGCAAATAGCTTTCAGTTGGGAGTGAACGAACGGATCCAAAAAGCGACCATTTACTTGTTGTGTGCCGTGTCGGATCATAGACAACCTGAGTAAAATATCAGTGAGTAATTAGAAATATTAAACCACAAACTTTTTCTCGCCTTGCTTTTGGACCTGGAGGACTATTGACACAGCCAATTTCTTGAGCTTCCCTAGAGTTCTCCATACTGATATATATATCTAAATAACTAACTCAATATATGCTACACCAAAATATTAGGAATTGCCAGCAAAAATATAGGCGATTGATGACGAACATGAAAAACGGCAAAAAACGGCAAAATCGATTAAAAAACGGCAAAATCGATTAAAAAACGGCAAAATCGATTAAAAAACGGCAAAATCGATTAAAAAACGGCAAAATTTTTTGTAGTATAATTTTGCCGTTTTTTGCCGTTCTTCAAATTAATTCTTTTTTGAAAAATTTTGCCGTTTTTTTGTCGTTTTGCCGTTTTTGGCATCCATGCTTTTTACCCATTTTACCATGTTTTTCAACATGGGACTTGGCAAAACAGCCTCTAAATGCATTTTTGATCAAGAATCTTGCTCGGAATTATGTCTAAGGTGAGTGAGTGCGCGTATCTCTAACCTAGCAAGCCCCTGATCCCCTTCGGGGGGGGGGGGGGGCAGGCGGCTTGGTTGCTTGGGGTTGAGATACGCACACCCACATACCGTAAATCCTCTAATAGAGCCCCCTCTCTAATAGAGATACCCCGATTTTTGACTAGATTTTCAGAGTTAGCACCATTTTTGATTGACAATTTCAAGATTTTTCAGGGATTGAAATTACCCTAAAAGGACCATTTTCGCCTGACGGGTGAAAGGAATTTTTTTTTAATAAACTTGAAATTTTTTTATTCAGAAAGTGTTAAAATGTGTCTCTTTCATCGTGATGAGCAGAAAAAATGAGTCCGGGAGGTGATTTTGGGCCACTTTTCAAAAAATCCGAGTATGGAGGGAGGGGGGACTATAAAAGAGCCCGACACTCTCTTAAATGCTATTAAAATATAAATTTCTGAAGTTATAGAGCCATGTTTTATAGCTGATTAGAAAGCCAGGATTCACGGCTACAGTCAAGTCTCGACTTTACGGAACCCCTCAAGTTCGTTCCCTCCTTGGGTCCGACACTTTTTTAAACTATTTTCTTCCTCTATTTCTCCCAAAATTTTTAGCGGTAGCGGAAACCACCGTTTTTTAATTTATAAAAAAAAAGATAATATTAGTAGTGGCCAGGCCCTGAGCCTTACAGTTTAGGCCTAAGATCTAAGAGCCTAAGCCTGAGCCTAAATGATTTAGGGGGTGGAGGCATGGTATATTCCAGTAGCGCTTTGGAGGGGGGGGGGGTATATTTTAGACTGACATTCGACTCGCTACAAATTGTGACTCGCTACAGCGACTCGCTACAGATTGAATTTTCTATTGTTATGTGGGTACAGATTGTTGTACCAGACCGATTGTTGGCCGCTTCGCGGCCAAAAACATGTAGTACATGTTTTTGGATGAAATGGACAAAAAAGTTAAAGTGTAGCGAGTCACAACTGTAGCGAGTCGAAGTTTTACCATATTTTAGGACTGCCCTACGACCGGATACACATTATGACCGGATACAATTACGACCGGATACACTTTCCAATTTTATTTTGTAAAAAATCAAAAAAATATCAAAAAAAGTTTTGTAAATGAATCTTGGACATCTAATTTATTTAAAAAAAACCACAAATTATCAACCATATAATAAATCAATAAATTTAAAATATTTCAAACAATGGGATATTAGCGGGGCTTCAAGTAGGGTGGTTCACGGTCGGTTAACCGACCCGGACCGGTTTTGGCCTAATTAACCGGAACCCAAAACCGGTACTAAAAAACCGGTTAACCGAAAACCGGGTAAGTCAGAATCCGGTTTTTTCCGGTTTAAGCACTAGATAAAATGGCGTATCAAAAATCAATAGCAACTGTTTAAATTGTATATTTTTTCATGTTCTAGTTAGTTAATGTCATACGGAAGACCCTTTTGACGACAGATCAGACAAAAATTTTCAGGACCAATTTTTTCGGCTATTTCTATTCAACTTGATTCATCTGCAGTCAAAAGGTAGTGATCTGCGTGAAATTGTCGACTTTTATTCGACAATGTCACGATAATTTTTACTTTTTGCAGGAAAGTAGTATTTTAGCGTGTAAAAGCAGTTTAAAGTCTTGTCTGTAATGGCTGAAGATTTTTTAATGCCTTCTCGCCCCTTAAATTTGAAAACTCTTAACTTTCAGTTCGAAACTCTTTTAGTGGGGTTGTTAAATACCTAAAACAGTGCTTCAGAATAAGGATGAGAAAAAGTGTGTATTTCTTTAAAAGTATGAATAAAATTAAACCAAAATTTTATTTGCTTGACATTTTCATATTTATTTTATCGTTTATGCTTTTTAAAAGCCTAACTTTTCGATTCTACCCTTTAGCTATACAATTCTACCTCTTAGCCCCAAAATGAAATTCTTAGTGAAGGAATAAAGTTAAGAACATTTCTGATTGAGTAGACATTAAAAATTTTTCACTAACACGGGATGAAGCTTGAGCCAAACGTTGAAACATTAAAATTTGCAAAATATTAATTTGTTAGACTACAATTTATTCTTTGTAGGCTAGATCATTAAACCGTAGAACTCGTTACCGTATATTCTCTAGTAATCCCCCACTCTCTAATAATCCCCCAATCCCTCCTTTTTTTAGCTAGGATGTCAGAGTTGAGACCATTTTTGATTGACAATTTCCGCACTTTTTGACGGTTGAAAAATAATCCCCCATAAGGGTTTAATAAATAAGGTACGGTATATGAGCAGTGTTGTTCCAGCGCCGACCCTTTCTAAAAAAAGGCCCCAGCGCCAGCGCCGAGCGCCTCCCTTAAAAAATTTTGGCTCCGGCGCCAGCGCCGGCGCCGACCTCTTTTAAAAAAATGCCCAGCGCCGGCGCCAGCGCCGGCGTTCATGGCAGCGCCGACGCCGGCGCCGGCTTGATAATTTTGCTTTTGCTGTAAATTTCATGAAAAATTTCTATTTTTTCAACAGTATGTTTTTTACAGTGAAAGCGATAATAATTATTTGCTAGCTATATCGATTAGCAGCATACTGTTTATATTTCCTCTATTAGTTCCTCATGATGAGTGAATTTTGAAATACAGGGTGTTTCAAAAAATCCGCAGAATTTGAGATGGCTATAACCTTTTTCCAGAACGAATTTCTGTTCTCACTAATCGTTTTCTCTTGACGGGCAATTTCGTTAAATGTATAATGTCATAAGTATGATTTTCGCTTGTTCTCCCTGTGTTTTCGGGTTTTAGCCATCTAGGAGCCACCCACAGACCAGGACCACAAACGGACCAAGCGAAAACCGTATTTTTGACATTATAAACCAAATGAATTGCCCGTCAAGAGAAAATGGTTGAAGGAAACAGAAATAAGAAATTCGGTCTCGAAAACAAGTTATAACTATTTAAAATCCTGTGGATTTCTCGAAACACCCTGTATTTTCCCTATGCTGAGCAATAAGTCCATATAGGTGGAGTTATTAGAGAAATGGAAGTTCATGAAGGAATAGGTAATCCATACTAGTCTTGTAAAAATAAAAGTTGTGTGAATTACTTTTTCAACAATAGCATATGATACCCTGGTTATGTTACAAAAATTAACTAAAAAGTTAAAGAAAATAAAATAAATAAATAAAATATTTAAAGAAATGAAAGAAATTGCAGCACAAAAGTTCTGATAATTTAGTTTAAAATTAAGAATAATTGTCTTTCTCAATTTTGAGCTGTTAAATTTTAGAAACAGCGCCGGCGCCATAATCGCTCAAAAACAGCGCCGGGGCCAGCGCCGGGACGAAAATTTTTAGCGCCGGCGCCAGCGCCGGCGCCGACCAAAATTTTCATTGGCCCCAGCGCCGGCGCCGAGCGCCGGCCCGGCGCTGTTTTTTCCCGGGGCAGCGCCGGCGCCGGAACAACACTGTATATGAGGTCTGCAAAAAGTTAGATTTATTTGTGTTTCAAAAAATTTACATTAATTTTCAATGACTGGGACTAATTTGCGAAAAATTTGAAAAACCGGAAAAACCGGGTTGGTTAACCGCGTACTGGTGATAAACCGTAACCGAAAACCGGGTAGGGCCAAATTAACCGTAACCGTACCACCCTAGTTTCAAGCTTCATCCATTTCAATTGCATTTCCGTTTAATTCAGCCACATTTACATGGCAATCTTAGTCCTGTTAAGAAATTTAGACGCTAGTAGCGAATGCGCCACCCCCCCCCCCCCCTCAACGATTTTTACCTTTTTTACTGATGTAAAAAATACCCAAATTTATGTTCCAGACCCCGGAAAATATGCGTAAACTCTTTATTAGTCACAACTTCCGTACGCTGGCCAACCCCCCAAGCCTAAGGGCTAAGCCTAAACTTGTTTTTTACAAGGGTAGTTACAGCATTTTTTAAAAGTCGGATTCTTGAAGGGGGGGGGGGCTTATTCGCTAGTAGCGCTGAAATTTGTTTTTTAAATTAATGTGTATCCGGTCGTCAATACCATATTTTAGCAGGGTAAAAAATTTATAAAAGTTGCAACGAAAATGATATGAAAATGGGAATTTGAAATTTGTAGACAAATTTATTTATTTTTTATTTTATTTATTTCAGGGCGCACGGCTTTTCAAAACGCCCGAAAGTGTGTCATTTAGCTTTTTAGACGTGTCTCCATGGCGCAGTGGGTGAAGCTCTTCGTCACACCATTTAGATAGCAAAATAGGCTATTTCCTCGGGGTCACGAGTTCGATCCCACCCTCTGGTACATCCGATTTTTCACAAAAAAAATTTGCAATTTTTTATTCACCCACTCGACTTAAAATCGAAAAGTAGACACAGGTCATAGAGATCAGATTTTCAGCTTTTCTTATAAAATTTTGAGTACAGGGCCGATGAAAGTCCAGAATTCACGTCAAATACAAGGCAAAAGTTGAAAAGCAACTTATTTTTGTATAAGGTTTGCGAGGTTTGTATTTCAGAGGGTGAGTTATACACCAAAAGAAAGCTGAGAATCTCCCTTTGCAGAAAATACAGATCGAATTTTCAAAATACAGATTTTTTAAAACCAGAAGCCATTTCAAGTCTAAAACACGTTTTACTAGTCAAATTTGAGGACTTTTTAATTTCCCGCGAAATTCGCTTGAAAAGCTAAATGACACACTTTCGGGCGTTTTGAAAAGCCGTGGGGCGTAAATGATCATTTTGAGGGTGCAAATTAATTTTAGCCATTGTACAATTGTATTCACTGTTGTGTTTAAGTTGTGGTGCTGTGTGAGAACTTCTCATGTGGAAACTACTTTGAGGTTTGTGTTCAGGACTGTGTTTTTACTTTGGACAGTTTTTTTTCTCAGTTCACTTTTTAGACAGTCTTTTATAAAACTTACGCATTTGAAAAATGTTCGGTTTACGAGACCAAAAAAACTATCCAGAAAATTATCTGAAAACAATCACAACCTGAAAAGATTCGCCAACAATATTTAGATTACTAGCCTTGGGGCAGACCCCAACTATGCGGACTCAGACAAGGGCAACACCGCTCTGCACAATGCAGCTAGAGAGGGCCAAACACTCCAGGTGGAACTGCTGGCAATCTATGGCGCCGATGTGGCACAACGCAATGCTGCCGAACAAACTCCAGCCAATGTAGCCAGGCTCGAAAAACATGTTTGTTTTTTTACTTCACAAAAATGTAGGGAACTTTTTCGGCTGAAAAAAGTGAAGAAAAGTTACTGTCTTTTAAATTAATAGAGGATAAGTGTAAAAAATACCACCCCTATTTTCGACCCACTGTATAGAAAAGAAAGGAATGGATGAATCTTTTAGTGTATTGACGTTATGTTAACTGCGTTCTGATCCGAACGCAGTTAACATAACGTATAATGCCAAGTTTATACGCGCCAATTCAATTTTACTGACTATATTTTGTATTTCTTTGTCGTTTTAAGGTTACAGGTTCGAATCCTGGTGGTAGCAGACATTATTTTTTCTTGAATAATAGTCAAAACTCGTTTTTAAAACCATTTAGCCTCAGGGTGGGTAGGAAACCCCCTTATACCCCCCCCCTCCCCCTAAGTGAGTATCCACCTCCATAAACCGAAATTTTGGATTTAGCTGAAATTTTTTTTAAATAATTGTACCGTGTCCTGAACAAGGTTTGATAATGCTAAAACAGCGATTTGACTTGCACGAAGCCCATATCTGGAGTAGTGTACAGTAGGGTGTCCAAGTGGTGCTCAGGTTTTGTACCTCGCTATCGGTACTCAGGGGAAAATGCCTGGGTAGTAGTACCCAACGCTCAGGTGGCTTAAGTGAAACACCTCAAGAATGTATCCACCTCAAGAACGTGTATAGGTATTATAGAAGTGTCTAGGTATCGGAACTCAAATAGAAGTGCCTAGGTGGTAGTACCTAAGTAATGGTACCCAAATTTTCATTTTTTTACTTCTTCAGGCTCCAAAACCTCTTTTCTGGACTAACTCGGGCATGCTGAAGATGGTATGATAGTGGTAAAATTCCGTTTTGTAAAGTATTTTTTAGTTTTGGTAAAATCAATTATTTGCCAATACTCAAAAAATATAATACAAAACCTTATTTTACTACTGTCAAACCATCTTCAGCATGCTTAAATTAGTCCAGAAAACAGGTTTTGGATCATGAAAAATGTTTAAAAAAATTCGATCCAAGTGGCCGACCACTTGGTTTTGTTGTATCCAGTTAGTCGCACCCAGCTTGGGGAATTCAGGTAGTTTAGTGGTACTCGGATAGTGATATTTTGTCTTGTTAAGTACTTTTAAAGTTTAAAACTTTTTTCTATGAACCGATCTCAGTTCTGCTGGATAATGCATGCACTAACCAAGCCAAGTGGTCGTCCACTTGGATCAAAACTTTTTTCACGTTTTTTCGTTCCATAAACTGTTTTCTGGACTAATGCTGAAGATGATTTGATAATAGTGAAATAAGGTTTTGTATTATTTTTTTGAGTATTGGGAAATAATTGATTTTACCAAACCTCGAAAATACCTCACAAAACGGCATTTTACCATTATCAAACCATCTTCAGCACGCCCGAGTTATTCCAGAAAACAGGTTTTGGAGCCTGAAGGAAAGAAAAAATTTTGAAATTTTTTGCGATTCAAGTAAACGATCGCCACTGTAATTAGCTGTAATGTAAGGGATTTTACGAAAACTCGAAAAAAAACCTATGAAACGGCATTTTACTAATATCAAACCATCTTCAGAATGCTTAAATTAGTTCAGAAAACAGGTTTTCAAACCTGAAAACATAAAAAATTGCACCAAATAGACGATTACTTGGTTTAGTTGGTGCATGGATTAACCAGCAGAACTACGGTTGGATTTTAAAAATATTGAAAATGATAGGAGTTCTTCGTGAGACAAAAAATGTTAATTTGAAAAATTTTGCGGGCAAATTTACCGCGGGGAATTTAAACCCCATATACCCCCGTCAGATTTTTCCGCCTACACCTCTGCTTCTGAATACTATAAATTTCAAAAAACGACCAAAAATTCAAATAAGTCAAAGGTGCTATTAAAGTGCACAGAGTTTCAAACGTCAGGCAGAAGACTCAATTTTACTGGGCCCAATTGGAAATGGCCCAATCCTTGGCGTGCCGAAAAAAAGATCCATCCGAAAGGAACAAGACACTTAACAGGGTCCTGCATCAAGATTTTTGGATCGTTTTCCGAATAGGGCCAGGTTCTTAGAATCAGTCCAGTCAAGGCAGGGCCTGTAGAGGATCCAACCCTACTCAATACTACTATTCTATGAATACTGCTTTTCTCGGTGTTCGTATCAAATCCTAAAAAAACCCCCACTCTAAAAACTAAATACAGGTAGAACTGGGTGAGAGACTTGACGAGCTGGAGTTTGAAGTGACCGACCGTTTCTCCATGTTTCTATGTGGCCGGATGGCCGAACACAAGCAAAACCAGCATTTTCTTATCCCTGAGCTAGTGGGGCAGACTAGTGAGAATGTAAAGCAATACAGGAAACTGCTGCAGAACAGTTCTAGTGTGGTGCTCGAAAGACTTATACAAGATGTTTATGATGAGGTACTGCTTTCGGATCAATTTATAGAACAATTTTATTTAAAAATAAGTTTAGGTTGACCGCAGAGAAATAAACGCCCAATGGGTTGCTGCAGAACAGTTCCGCATGGGAAGTCATCAGCATGTAGCCGTGTTTTTGCCTGTGCGTTTGTTTTTTATAATGTGCAGGTTTTATCCAACTTGAATATCATTCTAAAAAATGTTCGAGTTCGCTCCCACCTAGGGTCCAACACTATTTTACCACAATTTTTGCCGTTTTTTGCTAGTCTTGTCCGAAAAATAGCAAAAAATTAATTTTACCGGTGGTTTTTGAAAAGTTTGAAACATTTAGCAATAATTTTTAAAAAATCGGTGATGTTATATCGGTAGCTCCAAAACTAGAAGCCGTTTGAAGTCCAGATCTGACCTAATCAAATTCGAAGTGCTTTTTTACTTCTCGCAAGAACTTGTTTCAAATTTGCACCTTTTTGGACAAATTGGAAAGCCGTAAGGGTAAGTCAAGAAATTTTACGGTCTTTGAAATATTAAAATGCCCCTAACTTTCGTCTACAGCGATTTTCAAAATTCTGTTTTTAGTTAATTTTTTCTGGTCGACAATATTTTGTTTGGTGTAAATGTCAAAAACACGATTTTCGTCAAAATTGAAAAGCAATTTTTTGGTATATGAAGTCAAAAACACGATTTTCGCTTGATCCTAATGTGGTTTAGGTCTTGCCTACCCAGATGCCATCCACAGTCCAGGACCAAAATCAAGGAGGAAAGCAAGCAAATCCTGTTTTTGAAATTATACGCTGAAAAAATATAGTCGACTAGAGAAACCGATCAGCGAAAACAGAATTTTAATAATCCCCCTGAAAAAGTTTGAACTATTTTGAAAAGCTAAAATTTCTTGACACACCCTGTAAAAAATAGTTTTTCATCTCAAACCCACCAAATTTAGCCCAACCAAAAGCTGTCAGCTACAAGAAATCAGTTGAGACAAAAGTTGGCCAAGTTCGACGCAAAAGAGTTTTCTCAGCTGTTGATTGACCTGCTAAAGAGGTTAGGCGACGCTACTTTTGTCTACCTTTGCCACCATCTGAGGAGGACAACAAGTTGGCTGAAATCACTTTGGCTTTGAATCAGAGCTTGGAGTCAGTTAATTCACTGACAATAATACTAATTCATGTAGATTTGCAGTTTGGCTGCAAGCAACTTAGATGATAGCAGAGACTATGATGAAGTGGCTGATGGACTCTTTAGGTTAGCAGTTTGGTTGGCTACAAATATAGTGATACTGGCAAAAAACACGCTGAAAACTATTTTCTTAGAATTTTTACAAAATAGATTTCCGGACCCTACGGGCGATCAAGGCGTAGTATTCGGCCACATTTGGACAACCCCAAATTGGACATATTTGAATTGGGCCGAAATTCGAGCCTTGTCCAATAAAAAAGACAAAGCTTATTTGGAGGCGAAATTATTTTTCGGAAAAAAATTAGCTGGGTGAACATTTTTTGGGGCAAATCGACTTTTTTCTCGGGAAAAAATACGGGTACGCGACGTTTCGTCCCAAAACCGTTTCGTCCCAAAGCCGTTTCGTCCCAATCCGTTTCGTCCCAAGCCGTTTCGTCCCAAGCCGTTTCGTCCCAAGCCGTTTCGTCCCAAGGCCGTTTCGTCCCAATTTATTTCATCTCTGATCGCACAATAATTTACGCACACGGAAATCCGTTACTTTTAACCGTCCCCGTAAGGGATGTCGAACCTTTATTTGTTTCAAATTTGCATAGAACCTTAAAGCTACGGTCACATAATCTTAAAATCGCGCACCCATACCCAGACTCACACTTGTGTTCACAATTAAATTTGAATTAGTCAAGAGTGACGAGTGGGGTGTGGGAGTGGGATTTGAGTGTTCACATATAGAGTGTGGGTGCGGGTGTGGTAGCGGGTCTGAGCGCCATTCTGAACTGCCTTAATTTGTTATAAATTTGCAATAAAAACATTTATCTATTCAAACCACCCATCTGATCATTACCACATTCAAAACCTTTTTATTGAACGACATAACACTTGAACAAACAACAAAAATCAATCTTCCATTTCAAAATTGTTAGCAATCCCCTTTAAGAATTCTTCTGTGCTCCGTCTCTCGTAGTCTTGCACAATATAGAGAATCCGACGATCGGCTTCTACGTATTTCATTCGCTTTCCCTTTGGACGTTTCCCCGCTTGCCATTGGATGTACTTCTGATCACGACCTTGCTGAACCACTCGAAGAGCATTGATAAATTTCCACAGCCCCGGATGGCAGACGTCCAGCTCCACTTGAAGTCTGTGATTGGCGGCTTCAGCAAGATAGCTGGCTATTTTTCGGGGAAACGTGCCTTTTTAGAAGCGCGTAAATTATTGTGCGTTTAGGGATAAAATAAATTGGGACGAAACGGCCTTGGGACGAAACGGCTTGGGACGAAACGGCTTGGGACGAAACGGCTTGGGACGAAACGGATTGGGACGAAACGGCTTTGGGACGAAACGGTTTTGGGACGAAATGTCCGTGTCCCAAAAAATACTCCTTTTGCCCTAAAATAAAGTCGATTTGACCCCAAAAAACTTTGTCCCAATAAAAGTATTAGTGTGGCTGCACGGTCGGATACTAAAGCTTTGAGAGAACAAAAATTGTTCGATGTCTTTTCGGGTCATCTAAAATATTTTTTTTTCAGATCTGCTGTGAGGTCCAGTTTTGGGATCCCACTGCCAAGGAAAGCGCTCAAACTGTAAAATGTAAACCCCTAATTTTTTTTGCTTTTAGCCTTTTTTGATGTTTTCCGATACGTTGAATACGATAATCAAGCATTTAGCCATCCCTGAGAATAACCATTTTAGTTTTTGGATGCCTTATTCAAGTTTGATTTTCGTTAGATTCCAAATAACTGAAACATCAGCTTGGGGACTAAGGCATCCGAAAATTGAAATTTTCGTAACCGATCTCAGGCATGGCTATACGCATGATTATTATATTCAGCGTATCGGAAAACATGAACAATTGCTAAAAGTAAATAAAAATTTTAAGAGTTCACATTTTACAGTTTGGGCTCTTTATTTCTCAGACCGCTTTTATCCCGCATTCGAGATGGGCAAATCTTTTTCTTGCCGTAAAAATACTTCTTTTTGCAGCGAAAACACTTTTTTTCTGCCGTAGAAATGCTTTTTCCCGCCGTAAAAAACTTTTTTGCCGCAAATTTTTTCTTGCTGTAAAACGACTTTTCACGGCACAAGAAAATATGCGTTGCAACAGAAAAAAAGTATTTTAGCAATAGAAAAAAGTTTTTCTGTGGCAACAAGTAGCTTTTTTACGGCAAGAAAAAGGTTTGCCCATTCGGGATCCTGTCTTTTTTGAAAATCTGATCCTGATCTCATCTGTCTTATAAAATTCTAATTTGATATCTCGATTTCGCCAAGTCCGCATCTTTAATTTTGAAAGAAAAACGGGAAAAAGGCACTGATTCTTCCGAAACAAAATAAAGTTAAAAAAATTGAATAATTTAAAACTGCTTGCTTAAGGAAATCTAGGGCGTCAAGTAGCACCAAGTAAGTTTCAGCTAAGCAATTAGTCCAGACCAAAATAAATTATTTTAAGAAGATCTTCAGCCAACCGAGAATCTGGTGATCACAATGGTCACGTCAGTCCAGCCATGGGCTTGGACAGCTACTTGGAACTCAAGGAAAAATTGATAGAGACCAATGAGAAGCTCAATTCCATAACTGAAACCAATGCCCAGATACTAAAGTAACTTTTTTATGTTTTCCACTATTCAAACTAGAAGCTTACAGAGGTTTTCAAGCCATGCAAAAAATAGTAGAACAGCTGCAAACCGAGCAGTTTGACATACGCAACGAGTTGAAAAATCTAGCCAATGATCCCCACAATATTTCCATGCAAAACCCAGTCAGAAGAATAGCTTCGCCATTGACCCTTATGTCACCTGCTAGTGCTTCAGGTAATTTATTACCTAGAAATATTCGAAATGGGGAGTAGAATTTTCAGTGATTTACCATACCGTATTCATTCTAGTAGACGGGTCCCACCTTAAAGGGGCATGCCCGTGCGTTAAGGCGCGAACCAGCACTTTTTTCGAATTTTTTCGAATCATCCTATTTTTCACTCGTTCTGCGTCAAATCTGATATAGATGACCTTATACTGCTTTTAAAAACTAGACAGAAAACTTAAATTCGTGTTTGTGGCATTGCGTTTTTGACCCACTTTTTAAGACTTCTCTCAGGCAAGTAACCACTCATTTGGTAGTCAGTGAAACGAGCTAGAAAATGGTGAGTAACTAGCAAGAGAAGTTTTCAAAAATAGGTCAAAAACACAATGCCAAAAACACGATTTTGAATTAAGGATAGCCGTCTATTATGCCAATTTATTGGGAGTAGACTGTGTGAAACAGTCTGTGTCGCCGGAACTACGGTATTTATTTCAAGGCAAAGCTTTTTTTGCCGCTAAAAAGCTTATTTTGCTGCTAAATTGCTCTTTTTCGGCGATTATCGTCAAAAGGCGCAAACTAGCGGCAAAAAAAGCTTTTTAGCGGCAAAAAAGCTTTGCGTTGAAATAATACCGTAGTTTTTGCGACACAGACTGCGTCACACAGTCTACTCCAATAAATTGGCATTCCTGGAAACTAGCCGGAGTCGTTGAATTCATTCCAAAGCAGGCTTTTCACATGAAAAATATCGACCCTACTATAGAATACCCCCCCCCCAAAAAAAAATCCGACCTTTTAAAACTTAAGTAAAAAGTACCCAAATTTATGTCTTTATGTTTATAATTTTAAAAACGCAAATTCAAAATTTGCAAAAAAAATCATACAGTTATTAATCGACAGTCGTTTTTTGCAAACCGCCGGTTTATCGAGAGTCGGCTTTAGTGTCGTTAACCCCTCTCAACAATTTTTGTGTACCTTCTCCAATAATTTTTCCTGGACACAAAACAATTTTTCCTGTGCACAACACTAGCTTTTTCGGGAGGGGTATATAAAACACCTCCAAATAATTTTTTAGGTCTCTTCCTGACTTTTGGGGAGTAAGGCGTGTTTTTCTTCCGTTGACTATCTTTGGTCATTCTGACTCAGAATGAGACTCACTGAATTAACTGTAGAATTTCTTGGTAATATACGAGAAATTCCAGTTAATTCGGTGGGTTTCATTGTAATTAAAAATATGTGAGTGGTCATTCTGATTCAGAATGACCAAAAATAGTCATCGGTATAAAAACACGCCTTCCTCTGATAATTTTACATCGCAGGGCTGCACCGGATACCCGATATCCGACAAATTTGACATCCAATATCCAATTTCTATTTCAGAGATCGGCGCAGTGATTATGCCTACATCCACTTTGTTGGCTAGCAAATCCAACACTGGTATCTGGTCACTATATTCACAGACTTTCTTTTTATGCTAACTTGTATTTAGACACTTTCCCGCCGAAACCCCACCGCTCGGGTCGATTTACCCAGCGCCAGAGCAGTGTCACCTCGCCTCCTTCGACAGCCAGCTATTTAGATGCAGCCCCTGTGGTGTCTGAAGTGCCCAGCAATCGACTGAGAATGGGAGGCGAGTCGGATATGCTCAGAATTGGATCGGCACCTCCCCAGTCTGGTGACGGCTCTTCATCTACGAGCAGTGAATTCCAGCAGCAGCAGAGCTCTTCCACTGGCATAAAGGCATTGTTCAATGATGGAGGTAGATTTTTTTTGACAGTCTTGTTTATTTTAAGATTTGGAAGGACCAAAATTTTGTGGACCGAAAAAAGCACTACAGTCCACTCTCGATAATCCGTCACCCCAAAAAGTTCGTTCCCGCCTAGGGTCCGACACCTTTTTCAACCTAATTTTGAAACCTTTAGCCAGTTGTCTTTGGTCAGTCTGGTCGCAAATATCGCAAGCAGTGTTGTTCATTTGGCTCGCACGAACCAAACGAAAGACCTGAAATCGCATGTCCTAGCGAGCCAAATGGGTTCGAGCCTTTTTATATATATGCGAGCCAATTGGCTCGCGTACTTATTTTTTTCAAGCGAGCCGAACGCGAGCCAAAACCATACGAGCCATTTGTATCGCGAACCATTTGGCTCGCAAACAAAAACGAATGGTTCGGCTCGCGCTTTTTATGTGAGTTTTGAACGTCAATTTATTGTTAAAGTTAAATAAAAGGGCAAATTAAGTGTTACTGGCTTAATATTTGCAAGAAATCAGTCAAAAAATTGAAAAAAATGAAAAATAAACTAGATTTAGGCTTTTTTTCAGCAAACAATATTTCCGCGAGACGAACCATACGCTTATTATAGATGCGAGCCAAATGGCTCGCGAGCTAAGAAGCTCTTGTCACTTTGTTCTTTAACTTGGCGAGCCATATGGCTCGCGGACATAGCTATTTGGCGAGCGAGCAGCTCGCGTTCTCTCAAGCAAAAAATCTTTTTAACTCAAGGAAGACACTCAAAAAAAGAAAAAAAATTGTTGCAGATGTTCAATAACTACTCGGATAATCATTGTGACTCAGTAAAAAGTGAAAAAAAATTGTTTGATTCAAAAAAAAAATTAACCAACTGAAATCAGGTACTTCAAACATTGACTTGTTTGGGGCTTTCATATAATTAAATTTAAAATTTATACATAATTAAATTTCGAATCTCAAAGGGAGGCGAGCCACTCGCTCGCAAACGAGCCAAACGCGCAACACTCATCGCAAGGATTCCGATTTTACCGGTCATTTTTAAGAATGTTAAAACTTTTGCCATTAAGACCCGCGCCTCTCGATAATCCGTCACCCTATTTTGAAATTATTTTGAAATTAGGGTGACCGTTTATCGAGAGGCACGTGTCTTAATGGCAAAAGTTTTAACATTCTTAAAAATGACCGGTAAAATCGGAATCCTTGCGATATTTGCGACCAGACTGACCAAAGACAACTGACTAAAGGTTTCAAAAATTAGGTTAAAAAAAGTGTCGGACCCTAGGCGGGAACGAACTTTTTGGGGTGACGGATTATCGAGAGTGGACTGTATGACCTAATGCATTAGCCTAACACATTAATGTGTCCAAAAACAATAATTTCAGTGTTTCCGGACAATCTAATCCTGGAGACTGAACTTCTGACTGGAGCTATCAAAAGCTTATTGGCAGATCTTCAGCAATCAGGCAGCAACGATTCGAATGCCGTTTTCCACTCTGATTCTGTAAGTTTATTACTCTCTCTTATTTTTCTAGAGCAATATAGAGGGATTGCCTAGATCGGCCACCACATTACCAGAATCCTGCGAGTGATCCCGCCAATGCACATGGTGGGCATAGTGCAAGTATGTGCCAATGAAATGGAAGCAGCTATGAGTGCTCTTTCCAAAAAGTGTCTGGCTATACCACTGCATTCTGAGGAAACTTGTCATGCGGTGAGACCTGCTTTTAAGAGTAGAACTATAAAAAGCTCGAAATTTTTGTAATTTTTTTACAAATTATTGTCTGAGCAAAATGACTAGGGTTGTCGACTCGATCGATCGATTTCGACTTTTTCAGTCGAAAAGTCGAAAAATCTCGACTTTTCGACTTATTTTTTCGACTCGATCGATCGAACATTTTATTTCGACTTATTTTTTCGACTCGTTCGATCGAGGCATAAGCAACCATCGTCATAAGCATAAGCAACTTTGTATTTCAAATTATTTCTCAGAAATCATGGCGCCAAGCACTGTCTGGAAGCATTTCAAAAAAGTCGGCAGCAAAGCAGTGTGCGAATGTGGCGAGGGGCTCAAATTCAGCAAAAGCGGCGCAACAACATCTTTGAGTGGAAACTTGGAGTCCGAGAAGCACAAACAAAAAATGGGACAGAAAGAAGTGGGACCAAGTGAGCCGAAGAAAGCCAGGACAGAATCAGTAGCCAATCTCTTCGATCCCAACTACTCCAAGAAGCAAAGCCAGGAATTGACTAGCGATTTGACCAACTTCATTGTGGACTCCAACCTGCCATTCTCAATTGCCACTCTTTGAGGTCTCGCCTAGGCAAGCAATCTGTGGCTAATCTTCTTATCATCAAAACGAGTCTGGCGGACGCAGTATTGAAGAAAGCAAGTGAAAATAACATAGAAGAGCCTGAAGAAATTGTTAACCTTTTGTTCGAAATTGATGTTTGAATATTATTGTATGGATTTTCATTGAAAAGAGCTATTTTGAGTGTGCGGAAAAAATTTCGACTTTTCGACTCGATCGATCGAAAATTTCGATTCGACTTTCGAATCGACTCGATCGAAAATTTTCGACTCTACTTTTCGACTCGACTCGATCGATCGAAGGCTTCGACTTGTCTCGACTTTTCGATCGATCGAGTCGAAACTCTCGATCGATCGACAACCCTAAAAATGACTATAATCAAGGGGCACAGATCGAAAATCGAAAAATCAGAATTTGCGTCTCGAAAAGAAGGTATAAAACAAAAAAAATCAGGAAATTAAATAAATATAAATCAGGGCATTCGAGGACCTTGATGGTGGAATGGTGGAAACACACGAATTCTTGAATTTTGACGATCGAAAATCAAGATTCAAATTTAAAAAAATCAGGAAACGTCCTGACAAATCAGGACATGAACCGTGACTGCAATTGAATTTCAACACACTTTTTAAAATTTAGCATTTTCGGGTATCGACATTATTTACCTTTTGTCTCTTTGAGAACTACCCTTTGTTCTAACTACTTAGGCCTTAGGGGTAGGCCAGCGTATGTTAGGACAGACTAAGAAATGTCTTGCACAATTTCTCCGGGATAATCTGTGACTGGAACTAATATTTGGGTACTTTTTAATGAGGTTTTACAGAAAAAGAGATTTGGGACAAATCGGAACAAAATGGACAAAAGGTACATAAAGTAAACTCACCGCATTTTCTACCTTATTAATTTTGTTTTTTACAGTCGAACCTGGATAAACGGACACCCCAAAAGTTCGTTCCCCAGCTGGGTCCGACACTTTTTTTAGACCTCTTTTCGAATGTTTTTTGTCAATCCTGTTTTAACTGTCCGGTCCCAAAGGATTTCGATTTTACTGATCATTTTTCAAAATCCGAAAATTTTTCACCCTAAAAAAGCAAAACCTCGATAAACGGACACCTATTTCTAAAAAGGCTGTAACTAATTTACCCGCCAATTACTGATTTACCCCGCCAAATTATTTTTTACCCGCCAAATTTGAATTTTGAGCAAAATACTCGTTTACCCCGCCAAATTACTGATTTACCCCGCCAAATTATTTATTTACCCCGCCAAATTTGAATTTTCGGTGAAATACTGCAGTAAATTTTGCGGGAATTCAGATTTTATAGTCAAAAATGACTTGGATTGCTCAAAATCCCACTCCCGAGTGGCCAGAAGCCCCTGAAAGTTGGTTTTTTGGGGTTTACTAAAGGGGGTAAACTTTTTGCGAAAAATCGATTGAGCGGATCAGATTTCGGGTCCGATGGGCTCAATCGCTCAGGATTCCACCCTTAACCATTCTCAACCATCTTAAACCAACCTAAGCACTGATTTAGGGTAGTTAGATACTGGTGTGGAGCAGTTTGGGATGGTTTAGGTTGGTTTAAGATGGTTGAGAATGGTTAAGGGTGGAATCCTGAGCGATTGAGCCCATCGGACCCGAAATCTGATCCGCTCAATCGATTTTTCGCAAAAAGTTTACCCCCTTTAGTAAACCCCCAAAAAACCAACTTTCAGGGGCTTCTGGCCACTCGGGGGTGGGATTTTGAGCAATCCAAGTCATTTTTGACTATAAAATCTGAATTCCCGCAAAATTTACTGCAGTATTTCACCGAAAATTCAAATTTGACGGGGTAAATAAATAATTTGGCGGGGTAAATCAGTAATTTGGCGGGGTAAACGAGTATTTTGCTCAAAATTCAAATTTGGCGGGGTAAAAAAATAATTTGGCGGGGTAAATCAGTAATTTGGCGGGGTAAAACAATTTGAGCCTTTCTAAAAAAGGGTGTCCGTTTTTTTTAGACTTCTTTTTGAATGATTTTGTAAATTCTGTTTTGACAGTCCGGGTCCAAGTATCGCAAGGATTTCGATTTTGCTGATCATTTTTCAAAATCCAAAAACTTTTTTCCCTAAAAAAGCGAAACCTCGATAAACGGACACCCTTTTTCAGCAATAGGTGTCCGTTTATCGAGGTTTGCTTTTTTAGGGTGAAAAATTTTCGGATTTGAAAATGATCAGTAAAGTCAAAATCCTTTGGGACCGGACTGTTAAAACAGAATTGACAAAAAAATACAAAAAGAGGTCTAAAAAAGTGTCGGACCTAGCTGGGGAACGAAATTTTGGGGTGTCCGTTTATCCAGATTCGATATATGTTTTCACTAGCCAATAGCCTTCGATCTGAATTCAGCTGATGCAGTGAAATATTTAAAACGCCATTGCCACCTGTTTTGAATTGTCGCCCGCCACTTCAATTTTTTTTGCCTAATCATTCAACTTCTGTACGGATTTTCCAGCTTGGTTTCTAAGAAAACAAGCCCTAGAATTTAATTTTAGGTATAGTTGTGTTAGAAATCAAGTTGAAAAATCCGTATAGAAGTTCAATTATTCGGAAAAAATTGAATCGGCGGGGGACAACCGTTGTCGGAGACGGCAATAGCCCTTTAAAGTTTATTAAAAAAGTCTTTAAATGCCAGGCTTTTCCGAGAATCGCTATATTACACGTTTTTAGAAGCATAATAATCATCATTTGTTTAGGCTTATGATGTAGCCAAGGCAGCCAAGCAATTGCTTGTTACAGTGCACAGCAGGACAGAGTTTAATTAGTACAACTACTACTTATTAATAATTTATGTGTCTTTTTATTTTGAATTGTGCCTTTGGTAAATTTGATAAAATCGCTAATAAAATATTGACTTCATGATTCATTGAGGGTCAAGTTGTCTAGAGGAAACTTGGCAAAAAACGAAATTCACCAAAGGTATGTTTTGCCGAAACGAAATTTGCCAAAACGAATATTGCCAAATCCCATTTCGCCAAAACGAAATTATCCAAATAGAAATTTGCCAAGAGCAGGTTTTTCCACAAAAAAGTAGGGTATCAATTCAGGGGTACGAAAACTTTTTCAGGTGAAATCCACGATTGGCAAATTTTATTTTGGCAAATGTCGATTTGTAAATTGCGTTATGGCGAATTTCCATTGCGCGATTTTCGTATTCGGCACATGTCTTTTTTTGACAAGTTTCACCCAGCCGTCAAGTTAATTCGATGTTACACAACCATACAAACACGAAAATCCCTTGCTTTATTTAGGAGTTGTAAAATTATACAACCATAGTTGTATATTCATGTGTTACAAATTAAAAAATATGAATGGCAAGAAAAATCAGTTAACAGTTTTTTTATACCGTATTTCCTCTAATAAAGCCCTCGAGGGCTTTTTTTGACTACCTTTCAGAGGGGGCTTTAATAGGGGGAGGGCTTTATTTTTTAACTACGGATTTGCTGACTTTGGGAGACGACGACATGAACTTTGTTGATAACAAAGTTCATATTCTGCAATAACTTCGTTATTAACAAAGTTATTGTAGATAATAGACTTTGTTAATAACAAAGTTCATTATTAATAATAACTTTATTATTAACACGGGAATGGCTGTACGTCCTGACGGTATGTCCTTGTGCAAAACTTCATGCTGAACACGATGGTGAAAATTTTTTTGAAAAAAGTTACTCTATGGTGGTCAGCTGCGTTTGTGAACCATCAATGTCACGATTTTCGCCTATGCCACTTCAAAGAGGTAAAACATGCCCATTGTTCAATATATTCATTATATTTGGCTAAAGTGCCTTATAATAGGGTCGCCCAAAAAGTAGTCTTTACCACTTTTTTGTGCGTTTTAGCTGTTGAAACGTGTAAAAAACATCTTTTTAGGGCCCGGTCGACCATTTTTAGAAAAAAAATTTTGGCCAAAATTCGACTTTTTGCCTTGGTCCCTCAAAGGGTACCTGGATACCCCAAAAAGATGGAATTCGAACATAGTTTTGTTGACTGGGGCCTGCCGCATAAATAAACTCTGGTATGCATACATTTTTTATGCATCTAGAGTCACTTTCGAGTGATTTGTGTCTAAGGTATGTGGGTGTGCGCATTTCAACCCCAAGCCCCCAAGCCCCTTCAGGGGGCGCAGGGGGCTTGAGAGTTAGAGATGCGCGCACTCACTTACCTTAGACATGATTACGAGCAAGACTCTTGATTGAAAATGCATTTAGAGAGTCTTTTTGCCCAGATCCAGTGACCAAAACGGGGTAGAATACTCTCATGTATATAAAAAGCAAAATATCCAGATACCCTCCAGTACCCTTTACCTTGGTCCCGCAGGGCCAAAACTCGGTTTTTTGAGAGAAAAAAATTTTCTAAAAATGGTCGACCGGGCCCTAAAAAGATGTTTTCTACACATTTTTCAGCAGCTAAAACGCACAAAAAGTGGTAAAGACCACTTTTTGATTTCATTTCAAATTTCATTATTAACTTTGGTAATTTTAAATGTCAAAGAAAGCGCAGATCACGGGCTTTCTAATAAGATAATATGGATGTATTTATGATAATATAATGTAAAAGTTTTAGTTCAAAGAAACTATTGTGTCGTTTTCGAAAACGTTAGTGATACTTAAATATGCGATAAAAAGTGTGAAAAGGCTATTTTTTAGCTATCAGCGTATATCATTCGACAGAGCAGAAAGAACTGCACCAGAAATTGCTTTGAAATAGAGAAAAAGCAGGCTTCTAGAGTGTTTAGCAAGACTCTAAAGAAAAAGTTCAAAACAAGTCTTGACCTAGAACTTATATTTTGCTCAAGAAGCCTGCATTTTTAACAGCGAATAATTGTTCAGCGTGGTCGATTTGCTTGCAAAACGGCCCTCAAACCTTACAACTTGCTGTCAAATTTCAAATTCCGCTCAAGACAACAATTATTCAAATCATGAATTTTTCGAAATTCAAATGTTTATTGTCTTGAGCGGAATTTGAAATTTGACGGTAAATCAGCAAGTCTAAGGGCATTTTTATATACAAATCAACCATGCTGGATACGAATCTGGTGTCAAAATCAAGGTTTCATTGACAAAATAAAATTTTACGTCAAAACCTCCTTTTAACTTCTCTTTGAGAGTCTTGTAAAACGCTCCAAAAGCCTGTTTTTATTCACTTCAAAGCACGTTCTGGTGCAGTTTTTCTTGTTCTGTCGAATGGTTTACATGGATAGCTAAAAAATAGTCTTATAAAACTTTTTTAGCCATATTTTAGTATCAACAACTTTTTTGGAAAATGATAGATTATTTCTGTGTACTAAAATTTCAACATATAATTTTCATAAATACCTTGATGATACTTCATTTGAAAGCTCGTAATCTTAGCTTACTTTTGAGCTGTTTTTCACTAGAACCAATAATGAAAATTGGCGAGATCTACCCTTTTGAAGTTGCATACGCAAAAATATTGACTTGGCTTGTTCTTAGGGGCAGTTACCCACAAATACCGTATTTCCTCTAATAGAAGCCCCGGGGCTTCTATTTTTTGGATGCCCTCTAGGGGGGGGGGGGGTGGGGCTTATATTAGAGGGGGGCTTGTATTAGAGGGGGGGGGGGGGGGGGTCTTCATTTTTTGAACTCGCCCTGCCGAAGGCGCGGAAAAAATTCTGGGTCATAATGTTCTTACGTCAACCTCCGATCACTTCTAATTTTTCACATAACATTAATAAAACAGCGTTTTAACGGCTGTACGAACTTTCGTAACAAGACAATTTCGTAAGAGCGAATTTTCGTAAGAGCGAACTTTCGTAAGAAACATTTTCGTAACAGCGAAAATTCGTAAGAAAGATTTTCGTAAGAGCGAATTTTCGTAACGAATTTCTTTCGTAAGAGGAAATAATCGAATTTTTTTACTTTTAATCAATTTTTCTAATTCAGGATTTCATCTGATTCATTTGTTTTGGCCTTTCTGTCACTGTTTGACACTTCGAACAGTTAATTATATGACTATTAACTGTATGAGCACAAAAGTTGGTAAGCATAGGTCATATGACTGAAAATTATGATAATTAGTTGACCCCAGATTTTTCATCCATTAGGAGATCAGCAGAAATACCCAAAAGCATGGTGAAAAACTCCGAGCTAGAAGTCATATATTATATACTACACATAGGTGTCAGACATTAGTGGCATGTATGGTACAGTGGGTAAGTTGATGGGGTGTATTTTTTTCACCTGTGGTTCGATTCCACCCTCTCGCGAATTTTCGGTCAGAGGACTGTTTCATTTTTTTCTTTACTATTTTTGGTCAAAACATCACAGAAGCTATAATAAACATCAAAGGAGGATCAAAAAGCAAAAAAAGCAACTTAACATATCACTAATGTTACTGAAAACCGCGTTACGAAAAAGCTTGTTACGAAAATTCGCTCTTACGAAATTGTCTTGTTACGAAAGTTCGTACAGCCGTTTTAACATCAAAACCACTGTTTTTCTATAAACACCGTTTACCCGTTTATCAGTTCACCTCTCTACCAAGTTTCTCTTAGAGGCGTTCTTCCTGCATTTTTTTTGGCGTATTGGAAATTCGCAGCATATTATCTTGATTTGAATAAAGTGATGCTGAGGGGTAGTAGTGGCCTGGGAACGTACGCAAGAGAAAAGGTAAAGCTTGGTATTCAAGGACACATTTTAGGATAAAAAATTAATAATTGAAATCTCACTAAAAGAGGATGTTTCCCGATAAAAGTTGGGCGCTTGTAAGGCGCCTGTTTACCCTCGTTTAGAGTAATAGCTTTGCAAAATGTGGTACATAAAAGTAAAAATATAATATAATTTTGTTTTTATATTTTACCTTTTCGGTCCATTTGACAAACCTTATTATAAACTGGAATCGCAGTGCTATACGATGGTGTCTATTCATTTACTTTAAAAAAGGTCCGAAATCTAAAAGAATTTGCCGCGAAATACCGTTACAATTTATTTCCTTGTTCCTTAAACGTGAACTGACGTCACTATTTATCGTTTGTTCTTGATTTTCTGCTAATGATTACTCCATAAATCAACAAAGTACCCGCTAAAATGGTTCTTCTGATCGATGCCCTTTTGCTTTAGGATTCACTCATTCACAAGTATTCCAGCGGTCCACTTTAAAAGATGTGCTTAGCAAATACAAAAAGACATTCTTTGCGCCTTTTACCACCACTAGCAATAGCTATTTATCGAAAAAAAATCGGTTTTAGGGTTTATATAAAAAGAGAGGGCTTATAATTTTAAGATATCCCTAAGGAGAAGGGGGGCTTACATTAGAGGGGGGGCTTAAAATAGGAGGGGGGCTTCTATTAGAGGAAATACGGTACCAACTTTTTTTTCAAACTTTTCACCATCATATTCAGCATGAAATTCTGAGTCCAACGAATATAAATGGCTCCTCGACCGTCGGAGTGTTAATAAAAAAGTTCATAAATTTAGGGGGGGGCTCAATTAGAGGCGGGGGCACTATTTTTCAACTATCCTCTAGAGGGGCTCTATAAGGAGGGGGGGGTGTCTTAATTAGAGGGAGTACAGTATTTAAAATTGTCAAAAAAAGTCACTAATAAACCTTTACTTATTGATAATTTATATGTTTTATTACTGAAAAATTTCAAATTGTGCTTCAAGTAAATTTTCAAAATCGCTTAAAAATGTAAATTTTTCTATTTATTCAGAACCAAGTGTATCAATTGTTGCGCAGCTGAAGGATAGCTGGTTAGATTGCCTTCTGTCCGTAGAAGGCCGGCCAAATTGCAGTGTTGCCAGTTCAGCATAGTAAAGCTGAGCAAAAAAGAATAGCACTATGCTTCGAGTGAAATTAAGAAAAAGCACAAAAAATAAATATTCTTTTTGAGAGAGGAAAATTTGAAACTCAAAATACTATGCTAATTCAAGTAGCATAACTATTTGAAATTTTAATTATGCTTTTTGAAAAAGCATAATTAGGCGAGACCATTAAAAATGCTTTTTGTTTTGGCATAGCTTGTAGCGTTTCATAAATATGCTTTTCGGTTTTGCCGGCTTTTCTTCTCGAAGAAAATAAGTGCATAATTAAGTCTGCTTTTCGATCTGTGAAATTCATTAATCATAATAATTTCTGACGAAAACTACGCTGTTTTAATTAGCATATTTATTTTCGCGCTCTTTTATTTGTATCTGGGTACATCTTGAGTTGGTATTTCAGTAAATTTTAGTCTTTTTGCTGTCACAGTTCTCGTTACGTTGCACGATTGTCATGGCTCAATGTTTTATTTTTATTTCAGATAGACGCCAGCTGAAAACGTTCCTAGTTATGATTGTTGGCAGTCCTACTCAATCTCAGTTCTCAGATGCAAATCAAGAGGACAGTGCAAATAGAAAAAAGCGCAAGACCAATCTCAGCAACAGCACTCCCAACTGCGTCCCCGGAGTAGAATTGGAATACATTGAAGACCGAGATGTTCGAAAGCAACACATCGTTTGGAATCTCTTCGTGGAAATCAAGATCAACTATGAGGGTATCGATTATGTAAGGTTTAATTTCATTTCCTTTTTATCAACTTTTGCTTATAGGAAAGAATGTACTGTCCTTCTTGCAATGCTGATATGGTTCCCAAGACAAGTGTCCTCAAGGCACATTTGAATGCGCGTCACGAAAAAGTCTCAAAAGCAGTGATGAAGATTGAGAGGAGGAAGAAGAAAACGGAGTGAGTCCTTATAAGAGTATATCCTGCTATTCCCACATCACATTTATTTTCAGACTGACTGCCAATGAAGCCTTCGCCTTAGTACTCAGCATACCTTGCCTCTCCTTGAACATCTTCACACACCCCTACGTTCGTGCATGGGTAAATATTATTAGTAAGGAAAGCCATTGGAAGGTGAGCCATTTATGCTTTCCTATGTTACCTGATAATTTTTATTCTCACTAGATGCCCAAAAGCCACAGCACTCTTGGTTCTCGTCTGCATAACCTCAGTGTCAAAATAAATGATGAGATGACAGCGATTTTTAGCTCGCTCAAATACAGGTGAGACGTTCTTTAAATTTCAATGAGGTTATATTGAGGTGAATTTCTTTTAGGCCTACTCTCGTTGCTGACGCCTGGTCTGACTCGGGAATGCATGCATATCTCGGAATCAATCTGGTGCTCGTGGATCCAAGTGACCTTTGCCTCAAAACCTTTGTGCTCGGCGTCTATCCCCTAGTGGGAAGTCAGACTGCGGAATATCTTCTACAAAAAACCAAAGAAATTCTTGCAGACTTTGGGCTCAGCTTAGACTCCATCTTCAAATTCGTGACTGATCAAGGCTCAGCATTCGTGAAAGGGTTTGGAAAGCTTATAGCTCCTATGGGTAAGACATTAAACTGGCCAAGAAAGACTTGGAAATTAAAAATACTTCCAGTGACTCTTGAAGAAGAAGATGAAGAAAACGAAACCCAAGAAGATGATTTTGACGATGAAGAAACAGCTGAAGAGGATGTGATTACTTCTTTTAATCCAATAGCGTCCGTCCAAATGTGCTGTGAGTACACAAAGCCTTCCTCTGCTACTTGATAATTATCTGATTTTAGTGTTCCTCGTCGAATAAGTTGCTTCTGTCACAATCTAGAAAATGTGCTTGAAAACGCTCTGCGCAAGAACCTCATGTCACACATAGCTTTCCAAGTCAATTATTTTCCCACTTATCTTACTTTTTTCACCTTTAATTCTCTACTATTAAGTGCATGAAGGAATTGATATTAAAGATCCGTCGATCTACGAAACATACTGGATCCTTAGACGCCTTGCTGGGAAGTAATTCAAAGAAGCGCTTGACTTATCCTTCGCCTACTCGTTGGGGTGGATGGATTCCTGCGATTGGGAATTTTCTCGAGATCTACAATCAAGCAAGTGTTTTACTTAAAAGTCTATCTTTGTTTTATCTTTGATTTCTTCAGGTCGTGCAAGTTGTTCGGACGAATAGCCTTGGTGCATATCCCGACCATTCGCAGAAAAATTATCTAGCTTCTGCTCACCAAGTTCTTTCACCGTTTTATGAAGTTTTGACGTCAATGCAGGAAGAAAAAGGCGTAACAATTTCCCGATGTCTTCCGGCTTTCAAGTACTTGAAAGAGACTCTCCTCTCCAATTTGGTAAGGGTTCTTTTCTTTACTGAGATTACTAGTTAACTTTTTACTTCTAGGAATATACGAATAATCAAGAAATAAAGGATATGATTGCCTCCTTGGATTGTCAGCTCAGTGTTCGCTTCGCAAATATCTGGAATAAGAAAGACCCAAACTACGACGGAATTTTTATCGCCTCAACACTAGCGGATGTAAATACTTTGGCCACTTTGGAACGCCCGAATGAAGTCAATTTTGCCATTGATACGCTGCTTACGATGGTTTGTCAACTAATTTTTGAATTTACTGCTAAATTTTAAATGCAATTTCAAGCTACCAGCACCACCAAGGACAGGTCCAGTCACAGTTTTTTCTTTCGAGCCTCAATTGCAGCCTCAAGTGAATTCGTTTGCCTCGTTCGTTCACAATAAGAAAAGCGACTTCATTCGGGATCGCGGTGGTAACAACGAGCTTGGTGCTGGCATGGGCTCTGGTAATGTGCCGTCGAATCAAGCAGCCGTACTGGACATAGTCGGACGACTACAAGCCATGCAATCAGGTAGTCGCCAGAAACTTAATCCTATTTTACATTAGTGGATCTGCAGACTGACGTAAGTTAAATGTTCCATACTTTTTCCCAGGATTTTTAAATATTTTAGAAGAACAAGCACATCATTGACTTCCTTGTGGAGATGCTGACTGTTCCTGCCTCATCATCTACAGTGGAAAGAGTGTATTCGCAAGCAGAGATGAGCACGAATGGTCGCCGCAACAGAACATCTTCGACTCTTCTCAAGGATCAATTGGTTATTTACCTCAACTATGGACAGCTACATGGAAAGTGCTAGTAGGAAAGTCAAAAATCAAAAACATCATCATTTCAAGTTATTCTCATTGTTTGCAGTTGTTTAGTTGAGGTCTATTGGTGTTGTTGAATAAATAATCATAGCTGACGGAACTCTGTTTTCTTCCACTTTTTTAATAGTCCTATTTCAGATTACCATAACTTTCTCATAAAAAATTAGTCTTTAATAAAGCGCCAAACACTCGTCTAAGTTCAAAACCACACGATTAACCATCGTGTATTGGCGTCATCTTCAAATTGCCTTTCAATATTGGATACAATCCAGCTATTTTGTGTAACATCCAGGTGTTAAGAGTATTAGCTTGTAGGTTCAGGTACTATCCAGGTGGTTTAGGTACTTTCTAGGTGGTTTTGTTACCCTCCCGGTGGTTTGCACCTATTCTGGTCATTTGTGCATTCTCTAGGTGGTTTGGGCCTACTCAGGTAGTTTGGCTACTTTCTAGGTGATTTGAGCCTATTCAGGTGGTTTAGGCACCTTCCACGTGGTTTGGGCTTATTTAAGTAGTTTGGGCAACATCCTGGTGGTTTGGGTACCTTCTTGGTAGTTCGAGGCTATCCAAGTGGTTCGGCTACTATTCTGGTAGTTAGGACTATACACATACATAAGGTGCATCAGAGTCTGTGCTGAGAAAAAAGCATAATTGTTTGTTATAAGCTAAATTTTGAAGAAGAATAAAATTAATTATGCTTATTCATTTTTTTGAAAAGCATAATAAATAAGTATGCTACTTGATAATTTTCTATTAGCAGCCGAAATAAATATGTCAGTGCGGTTCATCACTGAGAGCATATTTATTTTTAACAACCTTCGCATCTTTTTCAAAAAAATAATTCTTTTTACTTTATTACTACACGTAGGAAAAAATATTTATGCTTTTTGAAACATGAAAAAAGCATAATTAATTCGTTATGCTTTTTCCCGCAATGTCTTTGGCATAATTATTTAAATATGCCTTCTGCATGTTTTAAAAAGCATAGTTATTTTTCATGCTCGTCCTAGCGGCATATTTATTCGACTATTTTTTCTAAGCCTTTTGTCTCGGCACATTTATTTTTACCAATATATTTATGCTTTTTCGAAATGACCCTCAAATTGGCAACACTGCCAAATTGTACCTAAATAAGTGGGAGGCGCGAACGCCGTCTCACACACGCAAAATTTAGCTGTTGGCCTACCCCAGTTTGGAGCCGCCATACAGGTCAGCCTGCGCCTCAAGTGCAATGGGCAAGCCTCACCATAGAGCCGAGGTCTTGGTGATCACCTCGAACTCCCAGCCAGGTAAGTTTATGAGCCATTGGCACATGGCATATATCCCTCATATGGATCTACAAACTGATGGGATTGGGTACTGACAGACAATTAGACAAAAAAATACTCTAATAGTAGAGAAGAATGTTAAATGTCCTCTACAATAGGAGAGAGTGCTATCTGTCTAATTGTCTGTCAGTGGTGTCCCAATCTCATCAGTATGTAAACATATCCAAGGGATATATGCCATGTGCCAATGGCTCATAAACTTACCTGGCTGGGAGTTCGAGGTGATCACCAAGACCTCGGCTCTATGGTGAGGCTTGCCCATTGCACTTGAGGCGCAGGCTGACCTGTATGGCGGCTCCAAACTGGGGTAGGCCAACAGCTAAATTTTTGCGTGTGTGGGACGGCGTTCGCGCCTCCCACTTATATTATTACTTTTCTCTCAGCTGTAACAATTTTTAATAAATTTTGAATTTAAAATTTGAATTTAAAAGTTTGATTTTACATTTTGTAAACAAACTAATTGAAAATTTTGAGTAAGAGATTGAAAATTTTAGTCACCCAGTTCATTAAGCTTAAATATTAAACTGGGTAACTAATAAACTGGGTAACTTAATTTGAAGTAGCACACTTACAAGTTAAAACTAAACTTAAAATTTTAAGTTCGATATGTCAGGCTTAATCCAACTTTGGCTTTTCTAAATTTAAATTTTTGGGTTCCAGTTTGCATAAAAAAGGCATACTGGCGCATTGCAGTGTAAATTAAGGCGGGGATCTGCAATCTTTTGATTTGGCTTAAGTATTTAAGTATTTATTTAGAAGATATTCTCATATTCGTGTTTCTTGACCTCAATGTCATTCTCACTATTTAATGCTGACCAAAAAAGTCTTAGACCATGCGGAAGGTGTTTAGTCAAAATTACATAATTCAAATTGGAGCCTATTCAAGTTGGCCATGAATGGCCCTCATTTTAGAAAGCTCATTATAGTTGGCTCGGAATCGGTATTTGGACCGGAACCGGAATTTGAGTTTTGTAAAAATCGGAACTGGAATCGGAACCAGAATTTCACCATGGCCGAAACCAAAACCGGAGCCGAAAAAAGGAAGTTTTTGGAAAAAAATTGCTGCCGGTTTACATGATTTTTTGTTTATTATGATACTTAATACAGAAAGTTTGTTCCAAAGTTCAAAATACGCGTTCGAAATCCACCGAGCAAGAGCAGAATTATGATAGAGCTGAGGTCGGAATTTATATTTGAACCGGAACCGGAATTTTAGTTTTGTGAAAACCGGAACCGGAATTATATATTTTTTCGCGACCGGAACCGGAATCCAAAAAGGACCAGAATTCCGGGCCAACTCTATGGTTCATTAACGAGAAGATGTTGAACACAGTTTTGAACACAAAACAAGGAATGTTTTCAAAAAAAATTCTTTCGACTTAATGGGGCATGCAGTGTTTTCGAAAGTAACCCCTACATTAACACCTACATGTACATATGTGTATCTAACCGCTCAGCTACATTAACACCTAAAATCAAACGTACACCTACCCCTACACATACACCCAAAATTCACCTACATGTACACGTAAAATTGAAGATACCCGTAGGCGAGGATAGGCAAAAGTAGGCAAGGGTAGGCGAGGAGTATTCATATTGGGTCCCAAACACACTACAAATATTCTTTTCTATGAAAAACAAGGCAGAACAGCAGATATAATAAGAGTTACACGCATAAAAATGTAAGGAATCAATGAAATTCAATTCAAAATGTTGAATAAAAAATGCGTTTGGACCCGGGGTACCCCGAAGTTATATAACAAAGTGCTGCGCTATTTTCAGGTCCTTTGTAAAATTGCGAAGAACGGGTACCCAAAGTTGCCGAAAAACCATGATGTGGGTATCATGGTTTTCAGCCCGCTCTTCAATTTGTCTAGTGTCAGAACAGTATTTTGAATATCCAACTTGTATGGGGTATATTTTATGCATATTATGCTCATAGTAATAAGTGCTTTGAAAAGGCCGTCACGGCTTTTCAAAATGTCCCAAAGAGGCCGATACATGATCGTGGCTTAAATCAAATCAGTAGCTGTTTTTTAATTATTTTCTATTTGAACTCCCGTCACAATCCTGTATCGGTATCTGCATCATGTATCGGCCTCTTTTGGACATTTTAAAAATCCGTGACGGCCTTTTGAAATCATTAATTACTATGAGCATAATATGCATAAAATATACCCATACAAGTTGGATATTCAAAATACTGTTCTGACACTAGACAAATTGAAGAGCGGGCTGAAAACCATGATACCCACATCATGGTTTTTCGGCAACTTTGGGTACCCCGTTCTTCGCAATTTTACAAAGGACCTGAAAATAGCGGCAGCACTTTGTTATATAACTTCGGGGTGCTGTACACGAATCTGGAAAAAAAATCTCTCAACGAGGTCCTTGAAAAAAACACTACTTGAGGTTCCCTGGTTAGTGTACCGTACTGTACGGTACAGTACGCCAAACTGTATGTGTACGGGTAGGGTCTGTTTAATTTAAAGTGTAGGTGTACAGGTAGGTCTACGTTTAATTTTAGGTGTATGTGTATGTGTTTGGTATGTTTCATTGTCAAGTGTACGTGTAGATACAGGGTATTTTCCATATGTACGCGTACTATATGGTATGTGTAGATTTAGGAGTTACTTTCGGAAACACTGAACGCATGCCTGTCGCCGATGTGAATATTTTGCAAGGCGGACCAGCGAAATTCAAACGAGAATAAAAATGTCGCATTTTAGTGAAAGTCAAAATGAAAAATATTGCACCCGGATAACCCGACACCCTCGATAACCCGACACCCTGTCGACACTTGATTTGGCCAGATAGGCCTGGTACCCAATGAGTGCGGATTTTTTCATACCCCTCACACGTAAACGGCCGTAACTTTTTTTTTAAATTTTCAAAAAATATTCTGTTGGTTTCATCTTGTAGCTAAGATCCAGGGCTACCAGATAGACTATTTATTAGCTACATGTGATTAAAAAATTTTGGTTAAAAATGAGTGGACCCGCACTCTGGAGCCGCACTCGATCCGAGTGCGGCTCTAGAGTGTGGATCCACTCATTTTTAACAAACTTTTTAAACCGACATCTACTTTATCAATATCTCATCTAGCAGCTCTGAATCTAAGCTACAAGATGGCAGCAACAGAATATTTTTGAAAATTAAAAAAAAAGTAACGGCCGTTTACGAGTGAGGGGGTATGAAAAAATCCGCACTCATTGGGTACCAGGCCATACTCGACACTTTAAGGAAAACGACACCCCGATAACCCGACACCCCGATAACCCGACACCCTGAGGCCGGTGCCCTGGGGTGTCGTGCTATAGAGGTTTGACTGTATTCACTTGTAAGAGTAGGCCAAGGTAAGTTAGGTAAATTTATGAATATTTACATTCATACACACACGGCTACGCAGCGTTGTGAAAAATGGTAAAAGAGGTAAAAACCCAACTCGCGCCCGTACTGACTCGCGCCCCCAACTCGCGCCAGTCCCAACTCGCGCCCCCAACTCGCGCCGGTCCAACTCGCGCCCCCCAACTCGCGCCGGTCCCAACTCGCGCGTCCCAACTCGCGCCAGTCCCAACTCGCGCCCCCCAACTCGCGCCCCAACTCGCGCATTTTGGCCCCGCTTTTAAGCTCTAATTTCAAAACCTTTTACTATTCAATTTAGATAGCTCAGATTTATTTATTTATATTATTTTGCTAGATACTCTTATCCACCTCATCACATGGTCTTATCCTAAACAAAAAGTGGTCTTATACATTACAACTTGCATCCATGACTTCTTAGCAAATTTTTTCAATTGAAAAGGAGAAGGATTGGTTAATTTGGCTAATTTTACAGTTCAAGAAGGAAAGCTTTTGGCTGGTCTATTTCATACGTATAAAGGATTCCTGTTCTATCAGTCGTTTTTTGAAAAAGCTCTGAATTTTTCTTGGCTCTGAATCAATCCACGAGCTTTCACTTGCGCTGGCTCTCATTGTTGGCAGAAGGAATTGTCCAGAAGGAACTCGAGCTTTTTTCCATCGATCAAGAAGAGAGCGGAACCCGGTACAAGCATAGCGAGTCGTTCGCACACCAGACTTCAAAATTGACCATGTGTAGCACATTTCAGGATCCTCAGCACCAGTAACTGCTAGTTTTTTGCTGCCTATACGCTGTGAGTACGCAAAAGAAATTGCTGCCATCTAAAAGGCTTGGTATTTTTGGTGTTAAAACCCCATAAAAAGCACAATTAAAAATAGTTGTGTTGGTTGCGAATCCACTTTGACTAAATATTTTCGAGCTGCAATCTTAAAAAGCAATTACAAGAGAATGTAAAAAATGAGGGCTGAAAAGTGGCGCGAGTTGGGACAGGCGCGAGTTGGGGGCGCGAGTTGGAACCGGCGCGAGTTGGGAGGCGCGAGTTGGGACCGGCGCGAGTTGGGGGCGCGAGTTGGAACGGCGCGAGTTGGGACCGGCGCGAGTTGGGGGCGCGAGTCAGTACGGGCGCGAGTTGGGTGTCGTTCGGTAAAAGATTCTTGAAGCGTTTGCCTTGGTTCACCCCGAGAGAAAAATTAAATTTTAGTCAGAATTTGATAATTGGTCGGCAGTTGGGGGTCGGCAGTTAGAATGGTCGGCTGTTGACCCTGGTTCTGGAAAAAGGGATAATTCCCGTAATAAAGAGCTTCCGTCACGGCACTCATACGCAAAGTTGACCCCAAAAAATTTTATGCTCAAAAATGATTTAAATGATTTTATTTACTCTTCAAATACATCATAATGTTTGATAAAATGTTTGACAAAATGTTTGATGGATATTAGCAAATAATATTTTTGGCGGTTTTAAAAAAAATTTTTTTTTTGGGGTCAACTTTGCGTATGAGTTCCTCCGTCACCCCCTGACTATCCACAAGAAAAGGCGTAGCCAGAAAATCTGACGGGTGGAGGTGGTGAGGGGCTAAAGCCCCCAAGAGGTCATTTTCTCTACACCGTTTTCGAGTTTTATAGTGTTTTTAATTAACAATATTTTCGAAAAATCTGATGGGGGTATAGCCCCCTCAGCCGGGCGGCGGTAAATTGATCCTCGGTAAATTGATCCTCGGTAAAATGATCCTCGGTAAATTGATCCGCGGTAAATTGATCCCCGGTAAATTGATCCTCTGGTAAATTGATCCTCCGGTAAATTGATCCTCCGGTAAATTGATCCTCCGGTAAATTGATCCTCCGGTAAATTGATCTTCCGGTAAATTGATCTTCCGGTAAATTGATCCTCCAAATTTTCAATGTTGCAGGTTCGAATCCCGGTGGTAGCAAACAATATTTTTCTTCAGTATACCAGATTTTAGGGATTTTTAAGATTTTAAATTACCTAGGTGTTTAGGAAAACCACCTGGTACCTTCCTTGGACTGGTAGCCGCCTCTGGAATTCGAAATTTTGAATTTAGTCGAAATTAAATGAAAGCTGTTGTAACTTATTTCAAATCGTGTCCTAAGCACAGTTTGATAAAAAAAAATTAAGGTGAAAATAATAGATTTTGAACAGGTTTTTACTTTCTGGGGACTACCGCATAAATAAACTCTGGTATACATATGTTTTTACGCATCCAGAGTCATTTTCGAGTGATTTGTGTCTCAGGTATGTGTGTGGGCGCATCTTAGAGATGCGCGCACAGACTTACCTTAGACATGACTCCGAGAAGTACTCGTGATCAAAAAGCATTTAGAGAATCTTTTTGCCCAGTTCCAGCAAGAAAAATGTGGTTAATTACCCAAAAGACCCTAACATATAGCCGAAAACTGAAGAAATACGCTAGGTAAAGTACCAGGTGGTTTTCCTGACAATCCTGACGATTTATGGTCCTTTAAAAAATTTTTAGTCGAAAAAAATAATGTTTGCAATCACTGGGATTCGAACCTAAAACCCTAAAAATTTGGAGGATCAATTTACCGGAGGATCAATTTACCGGGGATCAATTTGTAGAGGATCAATTTACCTAGAGCCCCTCAGCCGCCCCCCCCCCCTAGCTACGCTCATGTCCACAAGTAAAGACTTACAGTCGACTCCTCCATAGTGCACGCCCAAGGGACCGACGCCAGGTGGTGGTGGCGGTGGTGCACTATGGCGGGGGTTACTACGAAGGGAGTTGACTGTGTGGTGGCCAACCACATCGGAACTAGGTGTGCGCTATGGCGAGGGTGTAAACTATGGTGGGTGCACACTATGGATGGAGTTGACTGTAGTTTTTTCTTATTCACCCTCACTCTAAAGCAAATAGCCATAGTCAAAATTACTTACCGTGTTTGAATGATTTGTGAAATACAAAATTATAGTTCTGTATAAGTTAATCCTCATATAAGATCGTCTTACGACAAGTCCTAAGAGATGGCCTTATATCGGGGTTCGACTGTATCAGATTTTCCTTTTTTTACCACATTTTTTGGATCTCAGCAAGTTTTTTTAAGCTTTCTTTCTATACTTTTTCATACTTCAGAAGCTAGATTTCAAGAAAAAACGATGAAGCGCAAATATTTTGGACCAGGTGTGGAGGGTGATGACATGACAACTGTCAAGGTAAGTTGGCTTTTCAATCGATATTTGAAAGTAGCGTTTCTTGTTTCAGAGATTTCGAGATGATGATGACGACGGCGAAGTGGATTTCATTGCAGATTCCAATACAATTTTCATTGTTAAAGCTCCTGCTGTGAACTCAGACGTTGCTGGTGACAATTGTGCAGTAGATTTCATCGCGGACTCCAATACAATTTTTATTGCTAAAATTCCTTCTCTAAACTCAGCCGTTCCTGTTAAACTGAGTGTTGTCCCAATAGACTGTCTCTACGAAGATGTTTTGGTACTTTCTTTTGTATTTTTTTCACTGTTCATAGTTAACTATTTTCAGATAGAGATTTTCCAGTGGCTGCCAGTCAAAGATCGAATTCGTATCGAGCAAGTCAGCAAGAAGTGGAGTCAAGCTGCTAAGAAAAGCTGGTCCAACTTTCGCTGTATGTATGGCATGAAATGGGAGCATGTAAGTATTTCCCATTCTGTATACGATATTTGTAGAGTAGATATCTACGGTTGGCTACCCCCTTGCATTTATAAACTCGTGCATGATTAAACTCTCCCCCATAGACATTTCTATTTTAAACTAGTGTGAATAGTTGGATCTTGTGAATACTCTGTGATTATAAATAGATGCGAGTAAAGTGACCCAAATGTTGGCTAAATGGCTGACTAGGCATTGTGTCAGGCTGTTCAATTATTTTTACTTCGGTTTTCTTCTGAATCATCATCTTTAGTTGATTTCCATTCAATCTCTTCGTCGTGGTGGTAGGTTCGTGCACAAGCTGGACACGTCGAATTTGGAATATACAAACGCAGAAATATGTGAAACATTATCTTTGGCGCCCAATGTGAAGCACGTCAAGTTGGAGATGCGAAATGAAGCACATGTTCTTACTAAGCTGATGCAATTCTCCTCGCAGTTGAAATCTCTTTCGTTATATATGAAGGTCATTTCTTGAATATGCTTGAGTTTGAGAGTCATTTTTTGTGTTTATAGCGGAAGCCCACTGCAAAGACACTGAACAAACTTCTCTCAAAATGCAGTCAGTTGGAGCATCTGGAGCTTGTCAAAGTCAAGGGATACAGATTTGAGTTTTTGCCATCTTCACTTAAGGTACTAGCAATGAATGAGGTGGATTCCGAGCAGCTTGCAGAAGTGCTTATTGATCAAAATATTGCCTTGCGAGCTCTATTTTTGCCAATGAACTACAGCGATCCTGACCCTTGCCGTTTCTTAACCGGGATAAACTTGACTAAGTTGGAGCAGTTAAGATTTTTCTTCCGTCTCTTAGATTCATTGTTTAGGTTACGCCATCTCAGTATACACATATCTTATGCTTCTTGGCTGTCTCTCAGGGCTGTCGCTGATCAGCTTCCACATTTGCTTTCTTTGGATCTACGCATCACACATCACGCTCAATTAGAAAATGAGGTATGCGAATCGTTTAGAAAAGTAATCGAAATTTTCAAAATGAGCGGAACAGTGTTTCAACTTCGGCGCTGCATGCAACGCGTGCAGATACTTGATTGTCCTTGATTTACTGTATATGATCGTAGCATAACGTTGTCCCTTTTAGATGGTGGAAACCATTGTGACCAATATGCAACAGCTCCAGTGTCTGAGTATTAAAAGTAACTTTCGAGAAGCGCCAACGAATTTCGCTAAGCTATCTAATCTCAAGAATCTAAGCCACGTCTTGCTTCATTGGGTCGGTCCACAAGCAACGAGTGAGCTTTTGCGCGCTCTTATCCTCGCTGGAAAATTGCAGGTTCGAATTTTTTTAAATGCCCGTGACTTTTTTGTATGTTTAGTACTTCGTAACAAACTCGTATCTTACCATAGACTTAGTTTATGAAGCTATGTGCAAATGCAAGGTTGCTTTTTGGTGTTTTTTGTTGATACATTGCGTCATTTATAGTGTTTGACTCATCTCTGGGCCTATGACGTTGTTGATTGGTCGGGAGAAGCTTCAATCCATCGTGCTTTGGACCAAATTTTTGGACATGGGACTGCACCCACTTCACCATATGATCCTCGCATTCGTCATTTGTTCCTAGGATACAACAAATTTGAGTTTGCAGCTAGTCATCCATGGGCCGTCTTCTACCAAAATGGGTCCAATTTTCCCGAGAAACAATTTTCTGAGTACAGGGTATTTCCGGGGGAATTCAGAGCATGGTATTTTCTATTGGTTATTTCGAGATGGTAACTTTGACAAAAATTTAGGTGAAGAATCGTTTGCCGAGGCACTGAAAATTTTAGTCTCCAATTGAACAAATAATGGTCGAAGGGTATTTCTGTTACGCTTGTTATGTTATTGTTCCGCGTTTCATGATAAAATTTTGGTTTTCGGGAAGTTTTTTTATTTTTCACAGTCAATTCTCGCTGTTGTGGTATCCCTCACAGCGGTGTCCCCGTAACGAATGCAGTTATATCTGCATAAAATTCTGCCACTTAATTTTTTGAACAGTATGCAGGGTGTTTCAAGAATTTCGAACACTTTTAAATCGCCATAATTATTTTTGTAGACCGAATTTTCGAATTCTGTAAATGCAGATCGACTCAAAATTGAAAAGCAATTTTTTGGTATATAAAGTCAAAAACACGATTTTTGCTTGGTCCCCCACATGGTTTAGGCCTTGCCCATCCATGGACCATCCACAGTCCAGGACCATAGTGACCACATTTTTCAAAAGTGGACGGTGTCCCATCCGCCGTCCGTGTGATTTCGACCGGCCGTACGACCGGCCGGCTTATTTTTTCACCAGGGCGCCGGCCATGCCGGCCGTCCTAATTTTTCATACTTTTTACTGTTTCTCTGCCGTCCCGCCCTGATTTTTATTTTTTTGCCGGCCGTATACCGTACCGTTCTATAAAAAAAATTCGGCCGGCCTTCGGGCGGCTGTCCAGTTTTTTTTGGACCACCGGCCGTCTGACGGCCGGTGGTCCAAAACGGGTAGAAGACTGCCTGCATATGATAGAACGGTCTTAACACAAAAAATGTTATTTGTTAATTTTTGATAAATGACTTGGTTAATAATGATTTGGTTAATAAAAAGATAAATGACTTGGTTAAGATTTTGATCAAAAAAATCTGCAGCTGTTTAATTTTTAAAAATAATCCAATCAATATACCGTATTTGCTCTAATAATCGGCCACTCTCTATTAAACGGCCACTCTCTAATAAACGGCCACCCCAGAGACCTATATCTCAGTCCAGAGTCAATACTTTTCAAATCTGTTTTATGCATTTTCTTAGTTACCATGAGCCCTCCTGGTTCCACTTTTCAGATTGTGGTGGAGCACCCAAAATCTCAAAATCGAAATATTTTTTTTTCGATTTTTAGGGGTTGAAAATAAACGGCCATGGCCGATTATTACAGCAAATACGGTAGCTAGGATTGTAAGATAAAAGTAAGCGAGCTTTGAGAAGGTCCTCTTTTTTTCCAACACCATCGAAATTTGAAAACTAAGCTCTTTGTAGCTTTTTATTATTTTAGATGCTTAGTTAAATCACTTCAATTTATACCTCAAACCAACAATTATACCTCATTTATGTAGCTAACTAGTTTTTTGAAAAATAATAAAATTAGGCCTAAAATTTGGTTATCATGAATAATACAATACCCAATGAATTTTACTCATCAGTTCGCCGTCTCTTCCTAACTTTATCATTAGCGCCGGCCGTCCTCACTTTTATTTTATCCGCCGGCCGTCCGCCGTCCCGTTCTAAATTTGTTCAAGGATGCCGGCCGTCCACCTTCCCGTCCTATAAAAAAAATTCGACCGGCCTTTGGCCAGCCGTCCAGCATCATTACGACCGTAAACCGTCTAGTCAAAGACCGTAAACCGTCTAGTCCCCGGCCGGACAGGACGGAAGACGGTCCGGGCCGGGAGACTGCGCGGTCACTATGTCCAGGATCCGAAACACAGGGGGACCAAGCGACAATCGTGTTTTTGGCATTATATACCAAAAAAATTGCTTTTCAATTCTGAGTCGATCTGCGTTTACAGAATTCAAAAATTCGGTCTACAAAAAAATTAATGGTAATTTAAAAGTGTTCGAAATTCTTGAAACACCTTGTATATTTAAAATCGGCATTTTGGGTAAGTTCCCGGTCTTAATTTTTGTGAATTTACAGTCCATGGATCTTGAAGTGTAACATATTGGATAAGCGTACGGCTGTGCCAAAAGTACTCGGGTAGAATGGAACTAAGTACCAAATGCTTCTTTGGCCTTACTCCAACCATTTTTGCTGTCAGTATTCACAGATCAAAAATGACGAAAGCAGGATTTTGTTTCAAAAAGCAGGTATTTTAACCAAAAAATCTAGAAAAAAAGCAGTAATAAGCTGTTATAAAATGCTGTGAGATGTGCAAAAATCCCTGCTTTTTCACGTACAAACAGCAGATTTCGAAATCGAAAAGCAGGAATTAAATAACAATTATTAATAAATAATTATAAATAAATAATTATTGGAAATTCCTGCTAAAGCAGGACATCTGTGAGCCCTGGTCTCACCTGCTTATTCTAAAATTGAGTCAAAAGGTCTACGCTTGGATGGAAAATGCACCCAAGGGACTTTGAAGAGACTCGAGGGTGCACTTGGGATTTTACGCTTAGTGTGTGCCAGAGTTACTTGTCAAAAAATTGTTTGATTTGGCAGGAGAGTAGTCTGAATTGTGTTAAGTTTAGCTATCGCACTCAAGTAGGCTGGCACCGGCTCTGTGGTCCAAATATGCACAAGCTGCGAGATCCAAGCGCTGCCTTCACAGCGCTCTTCGTGTCCCATGGGCAACCTACACACACGAAATTTCTGGTACAGTGCCACGTTGAGTCTACAACGTTCCCCGGCTAGAGGATGCAAATGTGAATTGCTTCACATTGGGGCCTTTTCTCAGACCTTCCCAGGAATAATTGAGGTGACTGAGCACCTTTTGTGATTCCTAAAGCAAGCTTCCCACCAAACACAAATTATATGTATGAATCGCTGTATTATAAAGGGCAAACTTATATACTACTCAAAAGAGTGCTGGGTTTGACTGCTCGGCAGACAGTTAGACAACTTATACTCTTTCGTCTCTACCAAAAATTTTCTTCTGCTTTCTATTTATACTTTTATTGCACGTTTCGATTCCATCAATAAATTCAATATTTTGCTGTAAAAATTTAAAAAATTGGGCAAAGGGAACTATTGATTACAGTATGCTCAAAAGTCATTTTACAGCAAGGAAAAATTTACGGCAAACAAGCTTTCACAGCAAAAAATATCTTTCCGCGGCAGAAAAAAGTTTTTGGAGCCAAAAAGTTTCTTATGGCAAGAATAAAAGATTTACCTCACATTTCGTGGCCACATGTAGCTTTTCAAATGCATTGGTCCAACATTTCTCCTGAAAATTTGAAATTTTTTTCAACCTGCAACAAATAAAATAAGGTCACAATAATATAAAAATTATATTTTCGATAAATTTCACTAAATTAAAATGCAAAATTTTTTAAAAAATGTATTTTTTGTTTTGCAATTACACCATTTTCACTGACCAGCCAATTTCTCTGGCCAAGGAGCTGTCCCACAAGCCTAAGTCAACCCAAAAAAACATGTTTCAAAAAAATTCTTTTAAAATCTTGAAGGTTTTTTCTGGCGCATTTTTCAACAAATAATTGTCAATATTTAAAATTCATTATTGTTTCTAATAAAGTATTAGTGAGATTTGAAAAAAGAATAAAACTGTGCATTAATAGTAAGCTATTTGGTTGAGTGTGTCTTATGAACAACCTCAGATCCTCCCTATTGTGTCGTCGGTGCACCAGTCGGCTGTTGTGGCAGAAATCCCAAACCAGACATCTAAACCTGCAGGAATACCAGAGCAAGGAGCTGCTTCGTCGAAATGGCTGCACAGTCCAGAACTTTTTTGTTGCCGACAATGAGGCCGATGCCAGGAAAGGCTTCTCTAAACATAGTAAATTTTTGAAAATAACCAAAAAAATTGATAGAAACTAGGGTTGTTACTAACAACTTGTTAGATTTACCGGAAAATTAAAAATATTAAATTAAAAATAAATTAAAAATTTCTCATATAATAAACAAAAAATTCTACAGTAATCAGCGTACACTTACCATCCTGACTTGTGAGTCCTTTTTACTTTCGTGAAACTGTACGTTCATAACTGTAGAATTTCTCGTGTTTTTGTCCCACTCAAAAAAATCAAAAATGGCTCATTTTGACCACTCACTCGTCTTGACTCACATTTTGTCTCATCATGAACTGTAGAATTTCTAGTTTAATATATGAGAATTCTACAGTACAATTCTACAGTCATAAAATTTTCGACTGCAGGGTGGCGTTAAAAAGTTTGGGCACTTTTAAGAAATTGACGGTCGTGACCCTTGGCCTGGTCGGTTTCCGATTTTCGGGTGGCAAGCCCTCGAAAACCCCCACAATAATCGCCAGCTGTTATGAAGAGCACAAGCTCAGAGCTCCTCGGTAGCTTAACTATTGTCATGGATTTTCCTGCGGAAATCAATGGGGCAAGGTAATACATACGCAAATTTTTTAAGTAATCGAATTTTTTCGCGCCATCCTGTTCAGTTACTTTTGGGTCAAAAACCTGTTGAGTTTCGGAATTTTTGATCATGGATCAAATTCATGCTTGTACCGCCTAAAGTCGAAAATAAAAAAAGTTTAAATTTAAAAGTTTAAAGTGCCCGGTGTCTTACCAATAAATTTACTATCACCCAACCCTAATTAAAACTAGATTTTAGAATTTGATGAATATGTGGTAAAAGCACAAATCTTGGCTGGGGGTCGAGGCAAAGGCAGATTTCTCGACGGCAACAAAAATTGGGAGGAGTCTTTATATCCACATGGTAGGTTTTTCTGGTATAAAATTAAGTTTTCTTTATTGTTTTTCGTGTAATTTAGCCAGGAAACGTCCCTACAGAGCTTATGTGATATGCTCAACAAAAGATTGGTCACAAAACAAACGAGTGTTAATGGTGCTCTGGTCAAACAAGTAAAACTTTTCACCTCCTATGCTTACTTTAGTAGTACTTAGCGTTTCAGCAATCAATCTGGAGTTTTGAGCCAGAATGGGTCAAAATTTTTACCCCTCCCAAAACCACGATTATGTTTGAAAATGTTAGGATTCTAGCCAGGAATTAAAACTTTTTCGATTTTTCTAACATTTTTGTAGCAGTCATATAATTTTTATTATTTAGTAGAGGATTTTGAGTTTGGAAGGAGATATACCACACAAGACATTATTTTCAGTATCGCAAAAATCTTTACACGGGTATATTTAGCATCTTCACACGGGTATTTGTTTTTATTCAACTTGCACGAGAGCGATAGGCCCAAAATGTTCTTCAAAAATATGGCTCTTTTTAGGCGTATTCACAATGAGAATTCTGTTTGCGGATTCTAAATCAGACTTCTCACCCGGAAATGGACATAACTTTTTTTAAGTTTTTGTTGGTGCCATATTATAGCTAAGATTCAGAGCTACCACATGGGCTATCGATAAAAATGATGTTGTCTAAAAAATTAGGTAAACAAAATACAATCCGCCCGAGCATCCGCACTGGAATTTAAGTCAGGATTCTTGGACGGATTCTTAGTTTTTTAACTTAATTTTTTTAAACAATATCTACCTTATTCTCTCTAATAGTTCCACATGTGGGATTATGTTTCGATCGTCCGAAAATCGGAAAATTTTGGGTCGATCTCGAGATTTTGGGTGAAAATCCAAAATCCGAAAAACAGGATCGGTACAGCTCGTGGGAGTTAAAAAAATGGCGCTAGTAGCGAATAGCCCCCCCCCCCAACAATTTTTTTTTCAAAATCAGGTTTTAACCATTTCTAAGTAATTCTTATGCGCTGAAAACGATAAAAAATATGTTTTCGGGCATTTTCTGACCTAAAAAGTTGATTTTTGAGAAAAAAAAATTTTTGACCAAAATTTGACTTTTTGCCTTGGGGGACCAAGGTAAGCCACCTGAAAATGGTACCTAAAGCCCTAAAAAGATGGCATTTGAACATAGTTTTGTTAGCTGAGGCCTACCGCATAAATAAACTCTGGTATGCATACATTTTTCATGCATCCAGAGTCACTTTCGATTGATTTGTGACTAGGGTGTGTGGGTATGCGCATCTCAACCCCAAGCAACCAAGCCCCCTGCGCCCCCGAAGGGGCGCAGGGGGCTTGAGAGTTAGAGATGCGCGCACTCACTTACCGTATACCGTATTTTCTCTAATAATGACCCCCTCTCTAATAATGACCCCCCCCCCCTTATTTTTGACTAGGATTTCAGAGTTAAGGCCATTTTTGATTGAAAATTTCGGAATTTTTGGGGGGTTGAAAAATAATGACCCGGGTCATTATTAAAGAAAATACGGTATGCTCTATTAATTAGACACCCCCTAGGTTCAAAATCGTGTTTTTGGCATTGTGTTTCCGACCCACTTTTTGATCACTTCTCTCAGGCAAGTTACCAACCATTTGATAGCTCATCTTTCTAGCTACAAAATGGGTGGTAACTTGCCTGAGAGAAGTGATCAAAAAGTGGGTCAAAAACACAATGCCAAAAACATGATTTTGAACTTAGGGGGTGTCTAATTAATAGAGCATATACGGTACCTTAGACATAATTCCGAGCAGGACTCTTGATCATAAGATGCATATTGAGACTTTTTTTGCCTAGCTCCAGTGACAAAACGAGGTAGAATACCTGAAAAAGGTGGTTTTCCTTGGTCCCCCAAGGCAAAAAGTCGAATTTTGGTCAAAAAATGTTTTGAAAAAATCAACTTTTTTGGTCAAAAAATTCCCGAAAACACCTTTTTAATCGTTTTTAGCGCAAAAGAATCACTTAGAAATGGTTACAACCTGATTTTGAAAAAAAATTGCTGGGGGGGGCGGTATTCGCTACTAGGGTCAGAAAATGCAATGAACAGCTTTGTTAAATTTTTTTCTCTGAGATGAGATACAGGTCCTCAAAGTTGGAGGTGTGAGTTTAATAGAGAGTGTGGGAATAATAGAGAAAATACGGTAATTTATCAATAGCTCATCTGGTAGACCTGAATCTTACACGTATTAGATACAAAATGGCGATAACAGAATAGTTTTTGAAAAATTTCATGGCCGGGTGAAAAATCTGATTTAGCATCCACAAACAGAATCATCATCGTGACTGAGGCCTTACCCTTTCAAATTCAGCTAAAACTTTCCTCTACAAATTAATGAAAAATTTTGGGGTTATTGTAATATAGCGTAAAATTTTGTAAAGAGGGGGGGGGCTGTACCGAAAAAGGTAAAGGAATATTTGGTAAAAGGCACATTTGGTAAAAAAACTTTTTGGTAAAAGCACATTTGGTAAAGGCACATTTGGTAAAATTTTTTTGGTAAAGGCATATTTGGTAAAATTTCTTTTGGTAAAGGCATATTTGGTAAAATTTCTTTTGGTAAAGGCACATGTGGTGAGAAAACTTTTCTGTGGATATTTTGGGGTGGTATATCTTTTTGGTCATAAAGTTCTTGTTTTTGGCCATAGATCTTATTTCGACGCGGAATTGGCTGTTTTGGCCACAGAGACACCGTTTTCGGAGGGCATAGACGTTTCCCCAATCATTTAAAAACACTTTATGCTCTCCGAGCCCCGTCAAGCACCTAGTGACCAGGACATGAATCGAGGTCCTCTACTCAGGACAATTGCACCCAGAGGGGTTTGAACCAGCGACCTTGGTGATGAGTGCATGGACTTCTACACCACTCAAATACTCAAATCATGATAAAAAATAAGGTATGCGCCCAGGTGGATTCGAACCAGCAAGCTCTACATCACCACTTATAATCGCTCAGAACTCCATCCAGAGGGACGAACCAAACCAAGTGGTCGTCCACTTGGATCGAAAATCTTTTTCACGTTTCCGGGTTCTAAAACATTATTTCTGCACTGATTCGAGTATGCTGAAGATGGTTTGACAGTGGTAAAATCACGTTTTACAAAGAAATTTTTAAGTTATTGCTAATTGTTGATTTATCAAAATCAATCGTTAGCAATAACTCAAAAATTTCTCGGTGAAACGTGATTTTACCACTGTCAAACCATCTTCAGGATGCTCGAATTAGTGCAGAAAAGTTGTTTTGAAACCCGAAAACGTGAAAAAAATTTTTTGATCCAAGTGGACGACCACTTGGTTTGGTCACACTGCATGATGGGGTTGTTAGTAATTCTAAGGATTGATTTAGGTCGCTGGTTCGAATCCACCTGAGCGCATACCTTTTTTTACCATAATGAAAGATATAAAAGCAGGCGTTTGACTTTTCAGGTCGTTTGGGTGAATTTACCCCTACTCTGGAGTTACCTGGATATCAACCTGTCCAGGTAGTAGCCACCCCAGGTTTGGAGTTGGGTAGGTGAAATCGCACTTTTGGTCTTAACAAGCCGAATTCCTCACACAATTTTAAGTAATAAAAAATGGTTTATTTTTTATTCTAAAGAAATTTTAATTTTGTAGGCCATCCAGGTGGACATCCACCTGACCAGGAGGTAACCACCGCAGGTTTTGGGGTTTGCGTGGGTGAAATATTGATTTTGGTACTAACAAACCTAATCTAACACATAATTTTAAGTTAGAAAAAATGAGTATAATTAAGAAGAATTTTACTGGGAGAATATAGATATAGAAACCTGGAGAAAGAAAGGGAAAGAGAAGAAAAAGTTGGAATAAGAAGGTCTTTGACACAAAAACAACTACAAAGTGCCTTACTAAAAGAAAATTTACCAAATGTGCCTTTACCAAAATTTTTTTTACCAAATGTGTCTTTACCAAAAATTTTTTTACCAAATGTGCCTTTACCAAAAAAAATTTACCAAATGTGCCTTTTACCAAATATTTCTTTACCTTTTCGGTACAGCCGGGGGGGGGGGGATCACATCGAGGAACGAATATTTTGAACTCTTAGGTTCGATCCCCACTGGCTGCACATCCTATTTTTTACTGGATTTTTTTTCATGTTTTATGTACAATTTTGCTATCAAAATGATGCTCAGGTTCTTGGCTGTTCATTAACACCATTGGCGCACGCTTAAACAACTGCCCCGGCTGAGTTGCAGGCCAAAATACCACCTGAAATCTGTTTTTGTTCGATAAACCATTCATTTTGGGTTATTCTTTGATTGGTTTGATTGATACCTCTTGACTTTTTGTACAGCTCTACACGTTTTATATACCAATGCGTAGCCAAGATTCTAGGCTTTTTTTTAAACTATCACAGAAAGAAGAAAATTAGAAGTTAGTTAGAGCTAAAATCCAAAATGTTTGATTCCGTGCCATCCCACCCTTCAAATATACTCTTTTGTCGCTGGATCAAATCTACGCAAGCTATCCAATTTTTAACCGATTTTGGTGTTAAATAATATCCATGTGATTTCCCTTGAAATTCTGACTCTAAATAATAGATATAATTTTGTAAGAAGTCAGTGAAATGAGTAGAGGAGGAGGTGATGAAAACCAAAGTAAATAGTTTATAGTTGGTCTCCCTTCATTGTGATGGTCATATGCATGAAATCGCGAAATTAAGGCAGTTGCTGACAGTAAAACAGTGCTGGAAACGGTTGCAATAGATTGCTCGATACTTTTTGACCGTAGAAGTGAGTTAACCTACTAAAAATGGACTAAAAGATAGGGTGTGCAGCCAGTGTGAATCGAACCTGAGAGTTCAAAATATTCGCTCCTCGATGTGACACCCCATTTAAATGATTACTACGAAAATGTAAAAAAAGCTCCTCGTAAAATCCCGTGTGAGCAAATTTCCCGTTATTTTTCAAACCCTATTCTTCAACCCTTTGAGCGTTTCTATTAAATTATAGACTCGTGTTTTTTACATCATACATCCAAAAATTAAGGTAATGGTGGCAGAATCTGTGAAAATACTGCGAGAGACCTACCTAGCCATTCTCCTTGACCGACAAGCCAATGGCCCAGTCATTGTGGCCAGTCCGGCTGGTGGCACTGATATTGAAGAGGTGATCTATTTTTTTTTCAATTCAATTTACTTACTTTAATATTTATTAGGTGGCAGAAAGCAATCCTGAACTTATTCTCAAGGTATTTCCATCCCTATTTCATCATCCAAAACTATTTTATAGGAACCAATCTGCATTGAGAGTGGAGTAACTGACAAACAAGCCCTCAAAATAGCCAGATTCCTTAAATTCCCTGAATTGGTTGTTTCAAAGGCGGCCAAGGAAATCCAGCGACTCTATGGTTTGCTGATCCAAGTGGACGCCACTCAGGTGGAAATCAATCCACTGGCGGAGACTAGTGGCAATCAAGGTTCAGAATTATCTATAAGAGCGTAAAATTGAAACCTTTTTTATTTAGTCTACTGCATTGATGCCAAAATTAATTTTGATGATAGTGCTGCTTTCCGACAAACAGATATCTTTAATTTGGAGAATGGAGAGGAACAGGTGAGTTAAACTAAAATTATTCATGATGGCTTGGTCTACAGTGGAACCTCGATTTAACGACACTCTAAAAGTTCGTTCCCACCTCGGGTCCAACATTTTTTTACCTCAATTTTCGAAGTTTTTGATCACTTGTGATACGTCAGTCTAGTGCGAAATATCGCATGGATTTCTATTTTTTTTCCGATCATTTTTTAAAACTAAATTATTTGCTGAAATGACCCGTGACCCTCGATTTAAATGCACCCTATTTTCAAATCGAGGTAACTGGTAATTTCAGCAAAATCATTTAATTTTTGAATAACAATCGGTAAAATCGGAGTCCTTGCCATATTTCGCACTAGACTGACGAATCACAACTGATCAAAAACTTCGAAAATTGAAGTAAAAAAAGTGTCGGACCCGAGGCGGAAACGAATTTTTGGGGTGTCGTTAAATCGAGCTTCGACTGTATATATACTGGGTGGTATTTGATTTTGCCCGTAAAATTGTGTTGCCCGCAGAACTTTGGTGCTGGTACTCAATTAGTGGTACCCAGGTGGTATACCCGGATCGTGGTACCCAGATGGTGACATCCAGGTGGTGGTACCGAGGTGGTGGTACGCAGTTGGTGTCATCAAGGTGGTGGTACACAGATACAAGTACCCCGGTGGTGTTACCCAGCGCTGAATGGTGGCACTAATTATTTACAAAAAAAAGCTCTGGACACAAAAATAGATAACTTTTAATGGCGACCGCGCAACCTCTTGTTGAGATTATGGGAATACAATCAACTCTCTCTATAGCTCACATGTTAAATAACTTATTCTATGGTACGACCCTTGCGCAATAGTGACTTAATTGCTTTCGTAACAAGGCGCTGTAAGGCGCCAATTAGCCTTGTATATAACGTTTTCCAATCATCAGGACATCCGAGAAGCTGAAGCCAAGAAGCACCATTTGAACTACATCGGTCTGGATGGGGATATTGCCTGTTTGGGTACTAGATATATTCTTGCTTAATCTAATTTTCAATCCACAGCCTTAATTTCAGTAAATGGAGCAGGATTGGCCATGGCCACCATGGATATCATCAAGCTGTTTGGTGGCAATCCAGCTAATTTCCTAGATGTAGGAGGCACAGTGACAGAAGACCAAGTGTTCCAAGCTTTTCGCATCCTTACTCTTGACCCCTCAGTCAAAGCTATTCTGGTCAATATATTTGGAGGCATTGTCAACTGTGCCACAATTGCCAGAGGGCTCATTCAGGCTTTTGAGCGAATTCAATTACAAGTAAGCTGATTTGAGATGACTGAAACTCTGGTATGTCCAATACCGAAATTTGAAGCCAAAAAGTTCGTTCCCGGCAAAGGTCTGACATTTTTTAGCTCAATTTTCAGAAACTTTACATTTTATCAAAAATGGTGTTGTTAAATCGAGATTCGAATTTTTGGTGAGAAAAATTTCATGATTCTGAAAAATGATCGGCAAAATCGGAATCCTTGCGATATTTGCGGCCAGACTGTCATAAGAAAACGGTCAAAAGTTTTTGAAAATCGAGCTAAAAAGTGTCGGACCCTAGGCGAGAACGAACTTTTTGGGGTGTTGTTAAATCGAGCGGCAACTGCATATTCATTTCAATTATGCAGAGTTTTCAAAAAAAAGTCTAGAAGAATCTAACAAAACAATAAAATGCAAAATTTGTTTTGGCAAGCAATTGAATATTTTGACTCTTTAAAGTTACAGGAGGTCTATGGCAAAAGTTGATATTTTAATTTTTTTGCCATTTTGTGAATTTTTCATTGATATATAGCCAATAAAAAAATTAAGGTGCCTCTAATAGTGCGCCTAGAAGGCACAAATGTGGACGAAGCTAGAAGACTGCTCAAGGAGAGTGGTTTGCCCATCCAAACAGCTCATCATTTAGATGATGCTGGCCAGATGGCTGTGGCAGCTGCCCAGAAACACTCCAGTAAACCATCCCTCAACAAAACTACTGCTTATTCTTGTTGAATGACAATTAATAGTTGAGATTATTGTTTTGGTTGTTAGGAATCATTCTTGTTGTTGCTCAACCATTTTGTTGCTGTTGATAAAGTTGCCTTATGTTTGCATTTTAATTTTATTGAATATGTTTTGGGTAGAACAGTAGCTTGCAATTTCACAAAACAATTATTGGAGTTATATGAGATTAGAGATAACCTTACAATTGGAAATTCCGAGAAAAAAAGAAGAAAAAAATACTAATACAATGGAGGTCTACACCCCAACCAAAAAAGCTTTGGCCCTATTTCACAAAGGGGGGGGGGTTTCCCTGGTCCTCCCAGTTGAAATTTTGGCGCTAATAGCGAATAACCCCCCCCCAGAATCCGACCTTTTAAAAATTGCTGTAATTACCCTTGCAAACAACAAGTTTAGGCTTAGCCCTTAGGCTTAGGGGTAGGCCAGCGTACGGAAGTTGTGACTAATAAAGAGTTTACGCATATTTTCCGGGGTCTGGGACATAAATTTGGGTACTTTTTACTTGAGTAAAAAGGTGAAAATCCTGGGGGGGGGGGGTATTCGCTATTAGGGTCAAATTTTTTATTTATATTTTAGGCTTCAAGCTTAGGCAAGGGTAGGTCAGCGCATGTTAGGACTGACTCAAACATATCTTACAAGGGAAAGTCGCGAACTGTGAAATTCGATACGCAAATTCTGAATATGCCATCTTATAGAGCTTAGTTGATTTACTATATGAAATTTCAATATTTTTGGCGAGCAGACAGAAAAAAGCCAATCTGGAGACTCGAGAAACATGCTAAAATAGGCCAAAACTGGTTTGATCCCCCTGTGGATTTTTGAAACCTATTTTTCCCCAGTGATACCACAGTAAACCTTTGATTTAACGGCCCCTGATTCAACGGCCCCTTCGGTTTAACGGCCCCCTGGGCTCAGTTTGGTTGGATTTGACTAAAACTAAGGAGTTATACCCCCGATTTAACGGCCCTTCGGTTTAACGGCCCTCTAGAGCCGGTCCCGACTGCGAAAGTATGCCTTCGATTTAACGGCCCCCTCGATTTATCGCCACTATTTGCCTGATTATTTTGTTTATTTTCACTATTTAAGACGGGGCTCTCATGACAAAACCCTCTGAAATCAGCACTTTCAGTCGAAAATCAGCCATAATCGCAGCTGCTTGATGTGATTTTCAATCATAATTAAAAGTGTTTTTATTTCATTTTCTGCATTTTGAACATAAATTAGCACCTTTGTGTCGATGGTTCATGGTTTAAGATGTTTAGTGACATTAAAGCTTTAACTTATAGACTTATCGCTATAACTTCTATAATTGATAGAAGTTTATGAAAATTGTGTAGTACTCAAAGTCGTTTCAAATGCATTTTTGGTTAAATTGTGATATCAACTACAACCACTTAATTTACATAATAAACTCAACAGGAGGACAAAAAGGTAATTTCAGCTGAGGGTCATGACTAATTCTACGATAAAGGATAAAATTGCAAAGGCAGTAAGGAATCAAAAATATTAATCTTTATTGTTTGCTGAGCTCAGTTGTTCTTGTTTTTCGATGCAAATTAGCTTTTTCATTAGATCAATCAAACAGTCAATTAGCAAATCACCAAATTTAATTTAACCGCCATTCTATAGTAAAATCGCAGTTAGAACTGTAAAAGTGGTGAAAAACACAAGAAATGTGCTAAAAGTGTGCGGAAAGATGATTGGAAAAAAAAGTGGAGAAAAAAATTTCAAAATATTGTATCCTTGTCAGGATTTTTCGTCATTGGCGTAAAATCTAGACTGAATTCGAAGGAAACTTTTAGCTAGGGTGGCGTAAAATCGAGGGCGGCGTAAAACCAAGTGGCGTGAAATCGAGAGTCAACTGTAACAGATAATACCGTATATTCTCTATTAGAAGGCCCGGGCCTTCTATTTTTCAACCCTAAAAAATCGGAAAAAATTTGGGTCGATTTTGAGATTTTTGCGTGCTCAACCAAAATTTTTAAAGTGGAATCAGGTAAGCTCGTGTTAACTAAGAAAACGTGAAAAACAGATTTGCGAATTTCTTTTTCTAGGCTGATATATAGGTCCTCAAGGAGGCCTTCTATTAGAGAGGGGCCTTCTATTAGAGAATATACGGTACGCATTTTGTAGCTTAGCATCTCAGCTACAAGGATAAACTCTTCGGACCGACTTTTGCCTGTGTCGGATTACCCAAGTAATTACGGAGAAATACAGCCGGAAAAGTATTTCTCTGGGTAATTACCCGGGTAATTACCCATCACCCAACCCTAATCAGATCACACAACATTCGTGCTAAGACAAACCTTTGTGGCCAATTTGCTATCGCCAAATTTACCTCTTTCGCCCTTCTCATTTCAGTAACTGAGCTGGGAAGTCGGATATCAAAGGCGCAAATATGTAGAGCGTTGGTAATTTTTATTCTCACTGTTTTTTATCGGAAAAATTATCGTTTTCAGGGAAATGAAGCCGAGAACGGTTAATATAATTCTTCAGAACTAAAAGTGTTGAAAACTCGCTGAACTTCGAGAACTCAAAGTCTTCCACATCCAACTTCCGACCTATATGGTGGTCAACGTAAAAGATGACCGAAGCGACATTTGGGCCCCGATAAGTACGGCCCGACCGTGCTCGACATTTGCGGCCCGACAAATGAGGATAGTTTTTAGCGGACACGACTTTAGCACACTGATATTTGCGGTCCGACAAATGAGGATGGACATTTAAGAGGCAACTATAGCGGACACGACATTCACGGACACGACCTTAGCGGATACGACATTTGCGGAAATTTTTTAAAATAATAATATTGAGTGTAAAAAAGCAGGTTCGCATTTGTAAGTCTGCAAATGTCGCGTCCGCTGAAATCTAGTCTGCTAAGGACCATTTGCACTTGTCGCGCTGCGAAAATCGGGTCGCTAATATCGATCCGCAAAATATTAGGTCCGCCAATATCCGTCTGCAAAGTCTGAACAGCAAATGCCGCCAAGAAGACAGCTTGGGTGGTTCCCTTCTAAGCCGCAGTTCGTGAGCGAGCGATAAAGTTTTTAGACGCTAAAACAGTATTTAAAAATGTTTTAAATTTTGAAAAATAAGACAGCTGTTTTCATATAAAAGATATCACAACTGACGGCCTATCAAAATGTTGGGAAAAAAGCCTTCTAAGCATAAAGTAAACTTTTACAGAAAAAGACGGGATTCATCATATTTGACTAGAAAACGAATTCTGGACCCAAAATAATGTGCACAGCAAATAACAACAAAAGCTTGATTCAGAAAAATTTTCAAATTGGCGCTATAATTTCCCTACATTGATTATGCTGTAGAATTGAAAATTCCGTCAATCAACATTCCATTCATTTATTTGGCTTTTTGTCTTGGTTTTTCTACTAATCATGCTTCCCTGGAAATCTATTCAGATATTGCTTCTTTTATTAACTTAAAAAAAGCTTGAACCTAAGCGTTCTATCGGCTAGACTATGTCCTATATTTATTCGCCGCTCTTCAATTCTAATTTCCAATTTAATTTCCAAGGTTTATAGATCTTTTAATTAGAAATCTACAGATTGGAAGATTTTCAACCTTATAGTTTTTAAGATGATGCTCAGTAAAGTGCTCAGAAAGCTGTTTGGCAGATTCGAAAAAATCCTGGATGACAATCAGAAATGCAGTCGGCGAAGACTTCTTGTAGAGTCTCTAAATTTGCACATCCGAGAAGCCAATTTTAGCATAAATCCAAACGCATATGGTTAGTACTTATTTTAGGATCCTTTATTGATTTTATCCATACTTTTTAGGAGCTTTTCTAGAAGGAGTAACCATATTGGACTCATTTAAGACGCTTCAACGTCAATTCAATTTGCTACGAGTAAATAGAATGCAGGATGATGCAGGGATATTGAAAATTGGACGCTACTGTCATATACCCCCCCCCCCCCCCAAAAAAGCTACTGTAATATACCCCCCCCCAAAAATCGGACCTACTGTCATATACCCCCCCAAAAACCGACTTTTTTGGGAGTGTCTAAAAACCATTTTTATGCAATAATTTTGCCATAAAGGGACCAGAAAAGCAATGTAAATGGGATTGCGGGCTGTATTGGGAGGGGAAGGGAATAATACAGGGGCCACTTTCTTTTAGCTGCTTTACCATGTTTTTCAACTCGGGCCGTGGCAAAAATAGACTCTATATGCATTTTATGATCAAGTGTACTCCTCGGAATCATGTCTAAGGTAAGTGCGTGCGCGCATCTCTAACTCTCAAGCCCCCTGCGCCCCCTTCGGGGGCGCAGGGGCTTGGGGGCTTGGAGTTGAGATGCGCACACCCACATACCTTAGACACAAATCACTCGAAAGCGACTCTGGATGCATGAAAAAGCATGCATACCAGAGTTATTTATGCGGTAGGCCCGAGTATTCAAAACTATGTTCAACATCTTTATTTTTTCGCCGAAGAGCATTTCCTTTCGTTCTACGAGGCCGGGCCAGAGACCCAGCATCCAAAAATTCAGCCTAGCACTCAAAAAGTGCTAGGGCAAGGTGTAAACCCGCGGGTTCCACCCCGCTGATCGGCTTGGTCCATGAAAAGTACTTATACTTATGCCTGCATCACAAGTTCCTGGGTTTGAAAGCACCTTTAGACGCTTAGAGAATTATTACTCTAAGGATCCCAACCATCTCGAGAAGTGGCCCCTGTATTATTCCCTTCCCATCCCAATACAGCCCGCAATCCCATTTAAATTGCTTTTCTGGACCTTTTTATGGCGAAATTATTGTGTAAAAATGGTTTTTGACCATCCCTAAAAAAGTCGGTTTTTGGGGGGGGGGGGTATATGACAGTAGGTCGATTTTTGGGGGGTATATTACAGTAGCGCTTTTTGGGGGGGGGGTATATTACAGTAGCGCCGAAAATTGCTGTGGAATCCTCGCTCGAAGTTACCGTAAAACGTCTCGAAATCCTCATTGCAACTATTCAGACAAGTGACGTTTCTTGGTGTGTGTTTGATAGTGACAGTTCCTAATTTTAGAAACAGTCCTTTTTCAAGCAGAGGATATCAAGAAAAGAGAAGACGATGAACTTGGAAATGCGTGTAAATTTATTCTGGTATCTTACACATTCATTTTCCCATCTCATAATCCTCTTTTTAGGAACACCTAGACATTAGCTTGGATTGGCAAAGCAAGCAGAATATAGGCAATGATATCACTGTACAGGCAGTCTCTTTCGGCAAATTATCGGTTAATGAGGGAAAGAAAGTCTTGCAGCTGTTCTTGGACGGGGAGGGCATTGGTAAGTTTTTAGGAATCTGTTTTCTTGCCGTTTTTTGATAACTGTTCGTTTCTTTGAGAGGAAGCCGCTGATGAGGTGCTAAGAATTGTGAAACCAACAACTTACGAAGAGCCAAAAAATATGAAAATATTAAACGACGCATCAATGGAGCTGTTTATTTGCTTACAAGTCAACTGCCAGTGTACAGATCATGAGCTCTACTCCTCGTTGAAAAATCATCTGTTTGATAGTCATGGTCAGCCAGCATTTTGTTAATTTCATTTTACGTGGAACGATCTAATTTAGGTGTTCGAGATCCGTGAAAGCCTACTTCTGAGTATATGTCTAAGATCCGTTACGGCTGAGTGTTGATTAATGTGCTTTCAATTGTTCCCTTGGTACAGTTAGATGAATAAAAAGGTTATGATTCACATGATTGGTCTTTTATTATCTTTATTTTGCCTGTGTTTTCCCACCAAAAAGAGAGGGCAATGGTTACCGTATTTTCTCTGATAAGACCACATGCTCCAATAAGCCCACACGCCTTACTTTGAGCACCTATATCTCAGTCCAGAGAGAATATTTTGCAGAGCTGTTTATTGCGTTTTTAGCTCCCACGAGCTCTACCGATTCCATTTTTTAGATTTTGAACTCTCACCCGAAAATCTTGAGATCGACCTAGAATTTTTCTGACTTTTGGGGTTTGAAAAATAAGCTCACATGTGGTATTATTAGAGGAAATACAGTATATTATGTAAATGTCATCATTATTTTGGTCAACCTTCAGTGGTCCTACATATTATTGTGCAAGACCGGCACAGGCCAAGACCAGCACACTCCACATTGCAAGGCATAGGGAACATATATAGATGTGTTGGATCCTGGATGTGGATTGCTGTTTAGAGAAGGTACCAGCTGGTTTTTCTACCCATCCTGAGACTTCATAGCCCTCTAAAAACTATTTAAGCTAAGAAAAAAATGTTTGCCCTTATCGGGATTCGAACCTGTAACATTAAAAAATTGGGTGATCAATTTACCAGAGGACCAGTTTATCGGGATCAATATAAGGGTGAAATAAAAACCAGTTATTCGAATGATCAAATTATATCCAGTTTACCATATAGGGTAGGTATCATGATCATACCTATTCTGGCTCACATTACTGGCGCATAGATTACGGCGCATAGATTACTGGCGCACACATTACTGGCGCACACTTTACTGGCGCACAGATTACGGCGCACACTTTACGCATAACCCGTCGTGACATACACTGGTCTACTTTTGCCTAAGTCTAAGCCTAAAAAATTACAAAAAAACAACAACAGGTGAGACCAAGGCAAAAAAACCCCATTAAGGGATAGGGCCGAAATTGCCTTATGCTTGCATATTACTTTTATTGAATATATTTTGGGTAGAACAGTAGCTTGCAATTTCATAACACAATTATTGGAGTTATATGAGATTAGAGATAACCTTACAATTGGAAATTCCGAGAAAAAAAGAAGAAAAAAATACTAATACAATGGAGGTTTACACCCCAACCAAAAAAGCTTTGGCCCTATTTCACAAAGGGGGGGGGGGGTTTCCCTGGTCCTCCCAGTTGAAATTTTTGGCGCTAGTAGCGAATACCACCACCCCCCCCCCCCCCAGAATCCGACCTTTTAAAAATTGCTGTAACTACCCTTGCAAACAACAAGTTTAAAGATTTTTAGGTGTAACAACCTGAATATAAAAAGTGGAGTTTGTGATAGTTAAAAAAATTTCAAGAACAAGTTGGAAAAATAAATGCTTCGATCCGAGGTGCTATTTGCAATAAAGGGTGATTTTTAAAAAAACATACGATGAAATTTGCAAAGTGGATAAAAAAGTGACACTTGTGCACTTGGGTTGCCCTTTATTGTTATTAACTGTGAATAGTATTTTTAAGTCTCGTAAGTAATTTTTTACGCTGTAAACTATAATAAAGTCGTTTTCTAACGTTTACCTCACTAAAAAGTTAAGTTTTTGAAAAGATTCGGAGCTGCTGGAATATACCCATCTAGAAAGCGCTAATGAAATACACCCTGCTCAATAATTTAGGCTTTGGGTTAGGCTTAGGACCGTAGTTCTTGGCCTTTGTTCAGGTTAAGGGCCTAGCCATTGCTTACGAGGGCTTTTGCTCAATTTTTTTCGGCATAAACTGATTTGGTTTGCGAAAAGGCTGAAATATGCCACGAAAAAGATTATTTCTGGCACGAAAAACGACATACCACGAAAAAGCGGAAATGTGCCACGAAAAAGCTGAAACGTGCCACGAAAAAAATTATTTATGCCTTTTTCTGTCCAAGACCAACCAAATTTTGCAATATTTTGCAAGAATTCAAATTTTTTAGTCATGAAATAACTTGGATCTCTCAGAATCCCACCCCGGAACGGCCAGAAGTCCCTGAAAGTTGGTTTTTTGGGGGTTTACTAAAGGGGAGTGAACTTTTTGCGAAAATTCGATTGAGCGGATCAGAATCCCGGTCCGATCGACTGAATCACTCAGAATTCCAGGTTTATGGTGGTTTTGAGTGGTTCAGGGTGGATTTGTGAGCGATTAAGCCGATCGGACCGGGATTCTGATCCGCTCAATTGAATTTTCGCAGAAAGTTTACTCCCCCTTTAGTAAACCCCAAAAAACCAACTTTCAGGGACTTCTGGCCATTCCGGGGTGGGATTCTGAGGGATCCAAGTTATTTCATGACTAAAAAATTTGAATTCTTGCAAAATATTGCAAAATTTGGTTGGTCTTGGACAGAAAAAGGCATAAATAATTTTTTCGTGGCACATTTCAGCTTTTTCGTGGTACATTTCAGTTTTTTCGTGGCACATTTCCGCTTTTCGTGGTATGTCGTTTTTCGTGACAGAAATAATCTTTTTCGTGGCATATTTCAGCCTTTTCGCAAACCAAATCAGTATGAGCTTTTTTTTCTCGAAAATTGGTGGTTTTAGGTACCTTCCAGAAATTTTGGGGAGGGCATATTCCAGTAGCTTTTATGGCAAGATATAACTAAATTGTTGCCCTAAAAGTCTGAATTCTTGCCCCTTTTTAATTAAAAATGTGGTGAACGACCGTACGACCATTTTTATATTTTACTTTTTTTAATAATATATCACTTTGTAGTCCTGGAAATTCTCTATCGAATGGTATATAAACATTTTATTACTGAAAAAAATTATTTATAAACTGACAGGATTTTAAATCTCGATTTCAAATCCGGGAATTTTAAGTTTTTGTCAAAGTATTTAATGGTCGAAAAAATTTATAAGTTTTTCAAAGATGTTAATCTCATAGTGTAGCGCATATCAAGAGCTACAAAATCTAGTTTACAGAAAAAAACAATTTATATCTGCGTTGTCGAGAGCGGCCATGGCCAACAGCTCGTGAATTGGAAAAAAGGGGAATGGAGGGGATATTTGATCCCACTCCCTTTGGATCCGCAAGGAAAGGCCTTAACCAGTAGGCCACCGAAATTCCAGACTGGGAAAGTGAATAAATTTGTAGACATCACTTGCGTCGAAGACGCAACAGCGTGTTGAGATATGGCCTTTTGAAAAAAACTGAGATTTCAAAAAATCCAAGTTTTCGAAATGCCTGTCGACTTCCAAAATGACCCTAAAATGTGTTAAGAGCCAAATGGTGACTTATTAAAAAAACAATTAGAAAACTTTTATATACCAATTGAAAGAAGAACGGAAAAGCTACACGATCATGTGTTTGAAACATTGTTGCGATGAAAAAATCGGCTACTATAAGCAGCCTAAAATTCAGTTACAAATTCTTGGCTTTGACAAAATCTTAAAATCCCCGGATTTGAAATCGCGGTTTAAAATTTTATCCTGTCAATTTGTCCATAATTTTTTATCAGTAATAACACCTTTATATACAGTCGAGTCCTGCTAACCCGGCACCCCAAAAAGTTCGTTCCCGCGTTGGGTCCGACACTTTTTTAACCCAATTTTCGAAGTATTTTTTCAATTGTGTTTTACAGTCTGATAGCAAATATCGTGAGGATTCAGATTTTGCCGATCGTTTTTCAAAAACCTAATATTTTTGGCTCTAAAAGACCAAAACCCCGCTAACCCGGCACCATATTTTTAAAAAGGGTGCCGGGTTAGCGGGGTTTCGGTCTTTTAGAGCCAAAAATATTAGGTTTTTGAAAAACGATCGGCAAAATCTGAATCCTCACGATATTTGCTATCAGACTGTAAAAACACAATTGAAAAAATACTTCGAAAATTGGGTTAAAAAAAGTGTCGGACCTAAGGCGGGAACGAACTTTTTGGGTGCCGGTTAGCGGGACTCGACTGTACCATTTGAGAGAGAATTTCCAGGGCTACAAAGTGACATGTCGTTTAAAAAAAAGTGAAATATGAAAATGGTCGTACGGTGTCCTTGAGGGGAATTTTTTTGGGACACCCTGTATAACATGCACGGTAGAAATAAGTCGAAAAAAACACGGTGCCACGAAACCTTCAGGATTACAGATTATGTAAACTTAAACTTTTTTTTCGTACACCAAATACAAAAAGACTATAGCCATTTTTTTTGGTAATTTTTGAAATTGTATTTGCCGTCATCTTATGGTTACTGAAAACTATAGTTACTCATGCTGTAGTTTGCTGCTATAGTTACTCATAAGAATTTCATACAAATAAATGCATGAAAACGTAACTCATAGTTTTTTTTTGTCAATACTGAAATTTCAAAAAAAATAATAATTTAGCATGTCCAAAATATTGACTCCTTCACCTGCCTTACTCAACTTTTATTATTCCTATTCTTATTTTACACTTGTTATTACCTGGATCTTTGCCCCATTCGTCTTCTACGTAATTTTGACCAAATCTAAAACACTCGGCGATTTCAAGTGGTACATTATGAACCACACTTTTTGGTGTTTATTCTACCAAACCACCATGGCCACTGCTAAACCAGTCGTATTAGTTCCTTTTGCTGCCACTTACCAGCTTGGTTTTGGAAGACACTACTTGGGATACTATAGCACAGTAGTTTTCATTTTGCTAACTATTGGCTCTGGAGCAAATATGATCGGTGGATTGATGCTAACACTTTTTTCAAGATACCTACTAATATTTCCAAACAGCTATTTTCGGTGGTTGAACGCTAAATTTTTGGTTTTAGTTATATTGGTTTTGTTGTTGCTGACCTATTTTTGCCTTTCATACGCCGTGTTTTCGGCAGTTGCAGGAAATCGTGAAATAATTAATTTATCAGCGATTTCTGATGATCCACTGTTGAAAAACTACATTGACGATGAGCCGACCTTTTTTCTACTCCCTTATTCCAATGTTTTTCTACTGCTTGTCCCACAATGGACGCGGTTGCGGCAGCGGTAGCGGCAGCGGTGACGCGCGCGGAAACGCGTCAGAAAAACGCGTCCATTGTGGGTGCTCTGCCGCGCGGTAGCGAAGCCGCGGCAAAGGCGCGCGTTTTTAGAAAAAACGCGCGGCAGACAAGCGCGTTTTTGCTTACTCTCTTTTTATCATGTGAAGCCATGCCTTTTCTTTGCTTTTCCTTCAAATTTTCGTGTACACGGACACATTTACACCTACACCTAGTTAATATATGTTTTTTTAGTTTCCAATCCATAGATCAAGATGCCAGTCAATATTGTCGACAGCGTAAAAGAAATCAAAGAGGAAGGTTCTGTCAAGAAAAAGAAGAATGCTAACGATTTGCTCATCTCTCTCGTACAGGCACATCCGAGTCTCTACAACAAGGCTGACAAAGAATATCTCAAGGATCGAAAGGATGTCTGGGCAAAGATCGCAGCTCAATCTGAGGGAGCATTCGAAGGTTGGCAAAAATAAACCAACTTGTCAATTAGATAGAGAATTTTTTAGATGGAGAAAAAGCAAAGATCCGTATGAAAAGTCTCCGAGATCGCTATGTCAAAGAAAAGAAAGCAAAGCCTAGTGGAGCTGGTGCTTATGAATGGAAGTCTTCATGGCCGCATTTCGGTTCAATGAGTTTTATGGATCCTTTCATGGAGGACCGCAAAGAGTGAGTTTTTACACAAACTATTGTTGAGCTTAGTGTGTACTACTTGATTTTTAGGAGAGAAAGCACTCTTCGCAACACTGACTGTGTGTCTAAGGAGACCAATGAAAGTGAGTATGGTAAGTCTAATGTAGAATGACATCCTCTTTGTGTGATGACAAAATTGAATTTAGATGAATTTAACGAAGATGAAGTCATTACGTTGTCCGGCTTCGGGAAAAGAAAGCAGTCATCATCCAGTGACACTCCAACAGCTGCAAAGATGCCAAGAAAGTCAGGCTCATTTGAAGAACAGCTTATGAAATTCTTGGGAGATGACAAGGAGTCGGCGGAAGTTGCTTTTGGTAGAAGCATAGGAAAGAGTCTTGAAGTTATCTCAAATCCAATTGACAAGTCTATGGCAAAGATGGAAATTCAGCGAGTCATTGCCAATGCAGAAATGGGAGTCTACAGTCAGAAAAAGTTGTCGAGTCAGCAGTTGTAGCCGCAATAGCCCTTCTAATTTTCTGATTCGCCGTACGTTTTATTTATTTTATCGGATGTTGTTGAGTTGTTTTTCTTTGGTGATAAAGGTCTTCCTTCAATCATAATATTGATGTCGGTGTGCGATAGAGTTTACTCTGTGTTATTTAGTTGATCTGACCAGCATGATTTCAATTATTTGGTATATTAAGATGAACGACAAGAAAAAACTTGTTCTTGCGCTACTAATGCTACGGCGCCGACAAAATAAGAGAAAGTACTGGATACAATTATTTACGAATTATTTGAGTGGACGCGGTTCTGTGGATTGGCAGGAAAAAATTATTTGAAATGTTCTCTTCTTCACTTGTATTTATGCCCCAGTTTTACTAATAAAGGTGTGCAAAAATTCACTTTAGAATCACAGAGCTGAGCATATATACTATAAATTGCAATTGTAATTTATTAGGAAATGAAAATTTACATGAAAAACTCAAAACCAAGTGATTTTTCGATATGCCGCAACCTCTGCCGCGCGGTAAAATACCCAAATTTTTATGTCTCGATATCCAAAATTTTTTCACTAAAATACTTATAACGAGTAGGCCTTCAGGAAAAATGGTTAATTTTACCAGAATCATAAAAATTTTCAGTCCAACTTGAAAAAAACGCGTCCAATTTACCGCGCGGCAAAAATAAAATAACGCGACCCCTTGCGGCAGCGGTAAACGCAAGCAAAAACGCGAGCTGCCACCCACAATGGACGCGTTTTTTCGACGCGGTAAACGCAGGCGTTTGACGCTACCGCGTGCCGCGTCCTATTGCTCCCACAATGACGCGTTTTTCGACGCGTTGCCGCTACCGCTGCCGCAACCGCGTCCATTGTGGGACAAGCATACCAGTTTTGGGGTTTTACCATATTAGTTCTGCTAATTTTGCTGGAGCCTTTTTTTTGGAATTTTTATTTACCAGATTTATAAAAAGAAGTTAAAATCACAACAGTCTGCTTTAATAGTGATTTCGCTGGTTCAAGCTTTTATTGCCACTATATTTATGTTGATCCCGTTTGTAATGCTCATTGCTTTTATTTTGTTTAAAGTTGATAGCACCTGTCTCATGCTTACAGTCGCCGCATGTGTAATTGATTCCCATTCTGTTGTTGAACTTGTTGTCACACTTTGTTGCATTAAACCTTATCGAAATTTCGTCTTGAAATTGCTAGGTCATACTAAGTGTGAAGTTGTTCTTAATTTGCCTATTTCCTCAACAATTGTTCGATTTAAAAAGTCCACTTTACTTAATCTTAAAGTTTAACACGCCAAGGCCTGACTGTAAGACCAGCTCATTCTAGTGCAGAATTTCATATCGAGGTGCAGTCGAACCTCGATATAGTGGCACCCCAAAAGTTCGTTCCCGCCTAGGGTCCGACACTTTTTTAGTCTTATTTTTTAAAAAAAATCCAGTTCTGTTCTGACAGTTGGTCGCAAATATCGTAAGGATTCCGATTTTGTCGATCGTTTTTTGAAAAGAAAACAAATTTTAAGTCAAAAAAGTGAAACCTCGATATAGTGGCACCCCTTTTTCAAAAAGAGGTGCCACTATATCGAGGCTTTACTTGTTTAAATCAAAATTTGTTTTCTTTTCAAAAAAACAATTGGCAAAATTGGAATCCTTACGATATTTGAGACCAGACTGTCAGAACAGAATGGATAAAAGACTTTGAAAATTGGGTTAAAAAAGTGTCGGACCATAGGCGGGAACGAACTTTTGGGGTGCCACTACAGCGAGGTTCGACTGCAGGTGTTTTTAGAAAGGCAACTTTTCCCCGATCCTCCCATTTTTAAGAAACAACTAAAATTACTACAAAAAGTTTTGTAAAAAGGGGCCTGGCTTTTTATTACATCACCAGCAGGGATGTCGGCTCGTCGTAGAGAATTTCTCGACTGTTGACGTAAAAAGTCAAAACCGACGCGTCGAGTACCCCAATCACCACACACAAAGGTATTAAATCTTAGGTACTTATGCTGTTTGGGACCGACCGTCATTTTTTTGATTTTATTGCACAAATTGTTTGGCCGTTTTGTTGTAAAAAAAATCAGCAGCGGTAAAAAGCAACGCACCAAAAAAAGATACAAATAACACATGAATGTGACACACAACAAAACGGCCAAACAATTTGTGCAATAAAATCAAAAAAATGACGGTCGGTCCCAAACAGCATAAGTACCAAATCTTATTTGTATAAAAATAAAGGCGCTTTCTCACGCACATTTAATAATTTGTTTTTATTCAGTATATGGAGAAATGAATGCATTTCATACTTAAGAGACCATACTTGTTAATGTCAATGGGAATTTGGCAAATTCAAATGCTCGCGGGACACTTTTTTTTAATTCCAAAATGTTTTTCAGTCATTTATAATGAATTATAATGAATGACCAAAAATAACAGAGCAGACACGGGAATCGAATCCGAGACCGATAATCACCGCACTACGCTGCTTTACCACTGAGCTAACTAGGCTACATATGTAATCATTGTTTTTTATTTTAATGTACCAACAATACATAATTCAAAAACTATTTTTAGAGTAAAAAAGTGTCCCGCACGAATTTGAATTTGCCAGACTCCCATTGTCATCAACAAGTATGGCTCTTTAAGTTTCATTTTTTAATCATACAATTTTTGTGAAAAGATAAAAGAAACTTCTTCTGCAATGGCGAAGCACTACTTATAATAAATAAAAAAATGAAAACGAACATTTGCGGTCATTTTCTCACCAAATACAGCAATAATTTCAAATAAAATGAAAAAATAAACAAAACATTGAATATTAAAGGGGCATGCTCGTGTGCGATGGAACACAATTTTCAAAAAAGAAAAGGCGCGAACCAGGCGTGCCAGAGATTTGAATTTCAAAGTCAAATTTTGAAATCAATTTTAGTTCTTTGCTTTCACTTGTCGTGACTTTACAGTATTTTTGCGCTCGTTTTTTACGCTTGATTTTCTTATTGGTTGACTTTTTTGGTTTTAGCGTCAAGTAATCTCTTCTTTTCCATGTTTGCGTGGCCAGCTGGTAATAATTCTCGCTCATTTGGTACTATCTCGAACTTAAATAAGTTTTATTTATTTTCTACGCCGTCATTTGTTTTTCTCTTTTTCCGTTTTCAGGTGTCTATCTAAAGGTTTCAAGAGAACGGATTCATGCGGGCAGGTTCTTATGTTACTTTGACTTTCTAATGTTGTTGTATCGTCAAAATTAGTTTTATTGGTGGTTTCAGGTTCTCTGTTCACAAGGTATTTTTTGTTTGTCAGGTATTTTTTTGACCATGTCTGGCTGTGTGCGGTTAAAGTGTCACTTTCTATGTGCCTTCGTGCTCCATCCCCAAGGTAGTACGGCTAGGTCTTCGCAACATATCTGTCGGAGCACGTCAACTTCATCGAAGAGGCTGCCTAGCGAAAGTGTTTATAATTATGTGCTGGGCTTTATTTCACTAATTTTCAGATTCAATTGACCATTGGGACCCGATCATCTTTGTAGCAGCTTACATAGTATCACCAAATCTAAACAAAAGTAACTTCATTCACTGACAAGGCTCGCACTTTGAATAGAACAGCAACAATGAACAGGGTCATATTTTTATTCAAACATCATCTTCCTTTCTCTTTTTATGCAGCTTGCCTTCACGAATTCTTTCAGCTCGACAAGCAGCAAAAAGTTAATACTATCGTCTAGCACTTGCTTAATGCTTGACAGTTGATTGATGCCCGATATGCTGATGATCACCACCACAAACTGAATTTGCGGCTACGCCACAATTCCAATCCTAGGACAATGTGCCCCTCAAAATGTTTTCACTTCCAATTTTGTCAAAAAATGAAACCATGGATTTGCAATCCTAGGTAAAAAATAAAATAAAAATAAATAAAACATTCATATTTGAATATTGAATGATTTTTGTCTCGAGCGGTATCCAAAATATAACAGTGTCTTTGTCATTCCAAGAGCAGTTTTTAAGCAAATCTACTATGCTTAACACGAATTCGGAGTCGGAATAAACAGTTTGTTCAGAAGAACAAAAGTTTAAACAATTTATGTTTCAACCTATATTTCGATTTTGCATGTAACGTTTTTATTATAAGCTATTGATGTATATGGTGTGGAAATAGCCGCCATTTTTTTGTTTATCATAAGTAGTGTTTTGCCGTTGTAGAAGAAATTACTCGTATTTTTTCACAAAAATTCTATGATTGAAAAATTAAACTTAAAGGGGTATGCTCGTGCGTTAAGGCGCGAACCAGCAGTTTTTTTCGAATTTTTTCGAATCATCCTATTTTTCACTCGTTCTGCGTCAAATCTGATATAGATGACCTTATGCTGCTTTTAAAACTGGACAGAAAACTTAAAAAATCTAGACGAGAACGAATGTAAAAATTTATCGAGAAAGAAAAGAACTGCTGGTTCGCGCCTTTTCTCCCCATCGGGCACGATCATGCCCCTTTAAGCTTGAAATGCATTTATTTTTAGATATACTAAATAAAAAAGTTAATGTACGTTAGAAAGAGTGTTTCCTCCTCTACAACTGAAATATAATAACTTTGTATGTGATGCAATCAAAAGCCACACACCGTTTTACGAAGTCCTCTCCAGTAATTTTAGTTGTTCTTAAAAATGAGAGGTCGGAGGAAAAGGTGCCCTTTTGAAAAATCTACCTTGATAGAAAATTTTTCACGAAGTTCTGCAACGGAATGAGGTCTTACAGTCAGGCCTTGGCATGTTACCGTAAAACCTCTAATAGTAGCACCCCCTTGTTCAAAATCGTTTTGTAGCGTTGCGTTTTTAACCCTTTTTTGAAGACTTCTTTCATGCAAATTGCCATCTATTTCGTAGCCAGTGAGATGACCTACAAAATAGGTGGTAACTTGCCTGAGACTAATTTCCAAGACAAAGGTATCAAAATGGGTCTTAAACACAATGCCAAAAACACGATTTTACATCAGGAGAGAGGCTGCTATTAGAGGTTTACGGTAAGTAAGTTTTAGTTGCTTGAAATAAAATTATTTGTTTGTAACCCCTTGGTCACACCCTTTGGTCTTGGTCGAGGTCACGGTCGAGATAGATGTGTGGTCACACTCGATATTTTAATTTTTTTTTTTAATAATTTCAACAGCTGCATGTTATCACCTGAGGACTATTACCTGGGTACGATCTGGGTACAGTAGAGTCTCGATATAATGTCACCCTAGGGACCGACTTGAGTGATCACTATAAGGAGGTGAGGACTATATAGAGGTCTATTTTTGGCTAAACTGTACTATACCCCCAGCACTCGATTGTACTTTGAAATAAATTCTTTTATTACTTTAAAATAGCCCAGACATTGCACAGTGGGATTAATTTTACGAACAGACAATAAAAGTAAGAAAAGTAATGAAAAAAGTCTAACATTTTTTCGTGGTCTCGTACTGGTTTCGAGCTGCTGAGGGTAAAGTACAATCGAGTGCTAGGGGTATAGTACAAGTGCTCCCTATTTGTAGTATATTTTTTTTAGCGATCCAAACTAAGACAAGTCAAGTGATCACTGATTTCGAGCTGCTGAGGGTATAGTACAATCGAGTGCTATAACCCCAACAAACAAGATCCCAACAAACAACAAGATGATATACTTAAACTTTACAAATAAAAAAATTCTATGCTTACCACTGTTAAGGCACACACACACAATGAAGAGGCTGTTTGCGGATGCTAAATAAACAATGCAATAACAGAATAATTTTTGAAAAAATAAAAAAAATTGGCCATTTCCATGTGATAAATCAGATTTAGCATCCGCAAGCAGCCTCCTCATGGTGTTTGCGCCTTTAGATAGCTAAACTCCTCGCGGTTATTTTATTGTATTATGGGCTTGGTGCAGTATGAGAGTCATGGCGTGCCACTTGAGAACCTGTGGACATCCAGCTAGATTTTGAACATAAATAATTTGTTACCTCTAAGACCCTTTCAAGCAACTTGATCAAGAATTGAAGCCAAAACACCGGTTGCATCGGCCTTGATCACATTCTGCTGAATCTCTAAAAAGGCAAAAGAAATTTAGGTGCTTCTAATAGTGCGCCTAGAAGTCACAAATGTGGACAAAGCCAGAAGACTGCTAAAACAAAGTGGTCTACCCATCCAAACAGCTCATCATTTAGATGATGCTGGCCAGATGGCTGTGGCAGCTGCCCAAAAACACTCCAGTAAACCAGCCCTCAACAAAACTACTGCTTATTCTTGTTGAATGACAATTAATAGTTGAGATTATTGTTTTGGTTGTTAGGAATCATTCTTGTTGTTGCTCATTTTGTTGCTGTTAATGAAGTTGCCTTATGTTTGCATTTTAATTTTATTGAATATATTTTGGGTAGAACAGTAGCTTGCAATTTCATAACACAATTATTGGAGTTATATGAGATTAGAGATAACCTTACAATTGGAAATTCCGAGAAAAAAAGAAGAAAAAAATACTAATACAATGGAGGTTTACACCCCAACCAAAAAACCTTTGCAGTACCATGCTCACGGTGGTCTGGCGGAAAAGTTTTGTAAAAGTTAAAAAAAATCAAGAACAAATTGGAAAAATATATGTTTCAATACGAGGTGCTATTTTCAAAAAAAAAACATACGATGAAATTTGCAGAGTAGTTTTAAAATTGGCACATTTGCACTCTGGGCTCCTTGTTATTATTAACTTGTTATTGTTAACTGAATATTATTTTTAAGTCTCGTAAGTAATTGTTTACGCTGAAAAATATTGGAATGTCGTTTTCTAACGTTTACCTTAAGTTTTCGAGAGAGAAAAAATTCTTCACCAAATTTTTCTTGTCATAGCTATTCACGATTAATACAAAAAGGCTTACCGAAGTGCACAAGTGCCTAAAAATAGCAAAGTGGTATAAAGTAGACGAGCAAAATTTTATATCGAAAATTCATTATATCTGGAAAATAGGTTTTTGTGAAACATGCTAGCTGATTTTCTAACCAATCAAAAAACATATGATAGCATTCAGTTCGGCAGTGAAATTCGAATGATATAATAGAAAAGAACAATTTAAAAAACAGACATTTTTAATTAAAATCATTAAACAGAGAATTTTTTTCAAAAACGGCAATCCACAAATTGGAGAATACGGCCGAGAATTGTCCAGGTGTACTGGGATCCACCCACATTTGTGCATGAGGCTATCAGACTAGGAGTAGCTGTTATTGATGCTCTTTGCTAAAAAAATGAAATGTTACAGGATATGCTGAGAATAAGAAGTTTTAGTGTCTCAAGAAGGTGGACCGACCTGATCAAAGCCCTCCACCGTGGCCGGCTGCCCATTGGCTGTGCAAGTGATCGTGACAGTTGCTCCTTGGGAGTGAGTGTTCCCAAAGCTCACATCACTGTAGTCAAACCTGAAAATAACCAATAAATTTATTAGAAATTTAGCTGCTTTTTAAAAATTAGTCAAAAATTTCATTCAATTTTCATAAATGATGATATTTAACGTTTCGTAGCTTAGAACTTCAGCTACAAGGATAAACTCTTCGGGCCGACTTATGTATTTAAAAGCGGAATCGGGTCGGGCCGTCCTGGCACCAACGGCCCGCGGGCTGGCCCGTGCATATGCCTGTGTCGGATGAACGAGGTTCAGTTGAATGAAAAAACATTAAACTATCAAATCACACAACATTCGTGCTAAGACAAACCTTTGTGGCCAATTTGCTATCGCCAAATTTACCTCTTTCGCCCTTCTCATTTCAGTAACTGAGCTGGGAAGTCGGATGTCAAAGGCGCAAATATTTAGAGTGTTGGTAATTTTTATTCTTACTGTTTTTATCGGAAAAATTATCGTTTTCGGGGAAAAATATGGAGAATAGTTAAAGGGGCATACCCACGCTAATCAGAGGTGGTGCCCGGAATTCAATTTTTTTTCCTAATCATTGAACTTCTGTACGGATTTTTCTACTTGGTTTCTAACAAAACAAGGCCTAGAATTTAATTTCAGGTATGGTTTGTTAGAAACCAAGTTGAAAAATTCGTACAGGAGTTCAATGATTAGGAAAAAAATTCAAATTCCCGGGCACCACCTCTTATTAGCGTGGGCATGCCCCTCTAAAGGGGGGGGAACTTTATATACGCATCGCCTTAGGTCACAGGTTCGACTACCACTGGCTGGAGACCTTTTTTTTCTACTTTTATTTACAAGTTTAGTGTCAGAATGTAGCTAAGCTTCTGGGCTTTCATTTGAGCTATCATACAAATGAAAAGTTGGTATAAAGTCAGGGCTAAAATATAAAAAATACAACTCGGTGAAATCCTCAATAGGACTATACTAGTACTTTTCGGTAGTATCCAAGAACTGATGTTTTTTCCGGCTACCAGACAATTTCCAATATTTTCGGAAAATGTCGGCCGACAAATTCTAAAAATATTGGAAATTGTCTGGTAGCCGTTTTTTCCCAATTTTAATTTACATACTCATTTGCAACCTTACACTCAAAATGTAGCCCTGCTTCTTGCCGTCATTTGCAGCATACGGTTGTATAAAATCATATAAATTGAAATCGCAAAAAATCTCAGTTCCTAGTACGCATTATTTTGGCTAGTTTCCTTTGATTTTGGTAGTCATTGCCAAAAATCGCAAAATTGAGGCAGTTACTGACAACAAATCAGTGCTGGAAACGGTTGCAATCGATTGCTCGATGGTTTTTGGACCTAGTAGTCAAAAAAATTACTAAAAAAGTAAATTAAAACACCCCCAGAGGGACTTGAACTTTTGACAAAAGGCGATGCGTATATAAAGTCCCCCCCCCTTAAAATAATTCTACAGAACTAAAAGTGTTGAAAACTCGCTGAGCTTCGAATCCTTAAAGTCTTCCACATCCGACTTTCGACCTATATGGTGGTCTCCCTACAAGATGAATTGCTTGGTTGGAGAGTTTACTTTTCGGACTGTTAAAATTTTGCAGGACCTACTCATAAAATGTTGTATGTTTAGTGAATTCGTTGCGTTCAAAGTCGAATCAGTCAGAAAGGCTTTCTTGTAAAAAGATGCACAATCATCCGTCGACTTGTTGTGCTGGGGATCAAACTCTTGCGACTGCCGATACGAATAAGGGTTTTTTCGCTTGCATAAAGTCCACTGCTAAGTGTCCAGTTGTCCGTGCCATCGCTATTATTGGGGTCAGTGCGGCTATTGCCTTTTGCTACTATCGTTATCGGTTTGCTTTTTCGAAGTTACTTTATTTGAAGAGTCTAAAACAGCAAATTTTAGTAAGGATGCTGCCAATGCCGCTGAGCCAGAGCCGAAAACTGCGAACGAAACATCGGGGTCCTCTTCTTCGGATGCTTCTTCTACTTCCTAAATATAGAGTCTTCGATCAAATTCTCTCGTTGTAAAAAGTGACGTGCGTGTTCGCCAAAATAAAGTATGCTAGTGTGTATGTTATTATTTTACAAGGAATATTTGTAGTTATTTTCGTTGCTATATTTGCTTCATCCTCGCATAGTATTTTGGTACTATTCTCTGTAATCATTTTTCCCGTCACGTCTTTAATCCGCTTACCATTTATGAATCTTTTTGTTCTCAACATTTCCTAGGGGAAATCAGGGCGTAAAGTTCAGAAAACTTATCAGAGTTGACATGTGATTCCTAAAATTTCGAGTTTTACCTCGAAACTTGGCTAAACCAGGCATGCTTAAGGGGGTTATCAAAACTGAGACACCAACGGTGCTTTGACCAGTTGAGCTATCGGGTCACCCTAGGCCTGTTTCTCATTTCTCTGCACACCAAAGTTACCAGTCGTAGTAAACTGCATTAAATATTGAGATTAATAACGCACTTTTGGATTGTAGGGTGATCTTGTATTGGAGGTTTGACTGTATGCAAGAAATGATCGCAAACACGATAATATTACTGACTTTTTATATTTACAACACCAAGCGCCAGTTTCTATCTCAACTTTTTATCGAATTTTTTATCGAAGGCCATAAAATAACAGAGCTCTGTCACTTTGAATATCTGTATCCGAGCTCATAGCGTTATTATGTAACAACATCATAGCATAATCTTAACTACCACGAGTTTTTCCCATAAGAATTCGGAGTGTGCATTCTAAGAAGCAAATCTTGTTCTAGAAAAAGCCTAAGCGATTTTCAGGAGCGCAATGGCGTTTGCAATAAATCACATGTTGATTGTATATTGATGTTTTCAGTCTCAAACTATAATGAACAGGCAAAAGAATCACCGCCATAGCGTAAGAAGCAATACGGAAAACAATCAAGCTACATCTGTAAGTAATCCATACCCTCAATCACTCAAAATGCAAGAGTTTCAGACAAACAGAAGTGCCGTCAATTCGATTGATCCCAATTTTGAAGAACAAGCAGGCTTGCATCCAGAACTGGTCACCGATTGGCTATCCATTTTGATCAAAGAAAACAGAGAACGGATCGAAAATGTTTGCTTTGACAGTTTCTAGTGCTTTTCATCTGTGTTTTATTCAGGTCAATGATACCTTTCGAATATTTGTGCATTCCAAGAGCGTCCAATACTTCTTCACGATTTGCCTGCGTCTTCGGTTGCCGCAAGACGTTAAGTACATTGCTATTGGAATTTTCAACGAGTAAAATCAAATTTCTAGTGGATCCTTTGATTTAATTGGTTTCCAGTTTTATGATTGAACATATTTGTGGACTCTACACAATGATCAGCTGTCTACCAGATCGGTCAAATGAAGAAAAGATCAAAGAGTGGGACAAGATTGAAAGCACAATTTCACGACAACTAACACTTCGGGTATTTTTTCGGCTGTTTTCTGGTTTTCAGCTAAACGTGTTTTGCAGGTCATATCGTGCATTCAAATAGCATCCAAAATTCACTCCTACAACGATGCGAGTTTTTTTGTTGGATGATAGTCATTGATCAATTAATTTCAGAGCCTATGCACTAAAAGTGTTCGCCGTTGTCTCCAATCGCTTGGACTCTCCTACACTGAAGAAGCTGTCAAGAAGTCTGAAGTTCGTGTGCTGAATACCGTGGGATTTTGTGTGAACACAAGGCAAACACCAGTCGCCTACATCGAAAGCGTTCTCGAAATTCTGAGTAGGTGATTTTTTGCATTATTTGTAACGAAGAAATCGCGACTTTAGTCATACGCAAAAAAGATGATCGAATGAATGTAAGAAACCTTTGGGAATACTCCATCTTGATTTTGGACTGCGTCTTCTTGCGGATGGAAGAAGTTTACCTAAGGTTGTTAGTGATGGTAAGCTTTAGTCATATGTTCCTCCTAGGATTTAAATTTTTAGATCCATGGACAAGAAGCTCGGCATCTAGGACGGTTAGTGCTTAATTTTGACCCAATAGTTTGTAAATTTTGGTAAATTTAGTGACCGTATTATACGACTTCAGTCCGACTACTTGCTTTTGTCAGCTGGTGTAATCTTGTCTTCATGTCTGTGTGTACATGGCAGTGATTTTGCGGGCGAGGTAATGTGTTTTTGAGTGGTTTCAGTCAATTTAGAGTGAATTTTTTTTGCAGATCGTGCCATTACTTGGTCAAATATGTAGCCTTCCGGTTGAAGATGCTCGGACATTTCCATTGCTATTATGAAGACTGTGATGGAGTCAAACCAGAATCAAAGTGCAGAAACATTGCAATCTCTTACTACCATTGAATAGCTGTTATATTTTGTCTGTGTGTTTAGTAAAATAAATTCTAATTTGCGCTCTATGTCTGATTACGGTTTTTAGAGTGGTAGATGTATTCGTGTTTCATGGCGGGGTGGCGAATCTACGTCTTGTTACAAAGACTTTTTTCTGGTTACTCTAATCTTCGGAGTTTCTGGAATTCCATGTCAAATATTAGGCCCTATGTGACAACAGGTGGAGGAGGAAGTTCGCTTTGGTCACCTGTTGTTTTTTATTGTGATTTTTCAGGCTTTTGCAGGGGTTTGGCCAACGTATGTTAGGACTGACTGAAACATAAGTCTAGGATATGTTTGAGCCCGTCCTAGCACACGCGGCTATTTCTTTACCCTTAAGCTTAAAAAATTACAAAAATATCAACAGGGGAATCAAGGCAACCTAATCTTATTTAAACGCTTTAAAGTAAAATTAGATTTTTTCCAGAAAACAATAGTCCGACTTTCGGAAACCTTTGTGGAAACTTCGGAAACCCTTCCATTACCTTATCCTAATTTAAACTTCGCCACGAACTAAATAGAAAGATACTTTGTAAATTAAAACCCTTTCCTCTTACCCTGTTTTTTACAATCCGAGTGTTCGGTAAATCACTTTGCATCTCTTTTTTGGATAAAAATTTTGATGTGAAGCCAGTGGTCTTCGAAATTCGCGCTGAGCATCCTGTTTATACCTAGGGAGGACCCGAATTATACTTGTCACCCAGTTTTTTAAGATGAAAGAAAAATATAGCTGTAAAATGTACGCTCTTGAAAATTAGCTAAAAAAAACCCTCGCTCAAACCGTGACGGAAAAATTGTTTCATTTTCTTCTGCGGGTGGTCTTGTCTGTCGTTTTTTTCATACAGCCAAAATTAACCAACCTATACTGATCCGATTGATCCACTGCATTAACCGGATATAAGATCAAGTCCGAGCACCTGGCATTCACAAATCCTATAATTATCATTTTATACATGTCCAACTATTCATTTTTTACTTTCAATGATTTTTACTTTCAACTTTTTGGGATCCCTTATTGTTGTTTATAGAGACCACCTTATTATTAACTTTTCATAGACTCTTCATCAAATTACGTTGAGATGGGCAGGTAGGAGAAAGTGAGTGGCCCAATTTTAAAGCACGCTACTCTCTCCTTTCCTTCCGTTCATTGCGCAGCATCAATTTAATTGGATGCTCGCCGTCAACTAGGAGGGGAAAGTAGTTAACTATTGTCATCGACATGTTGAAATCAGCCTATTTAACCCAAACAAAAAAGTTGAACTTGAGACATAAAATCAATCCCATTCTATGACTCAATGCCTTGGAGTGGTTTAATTAGTTTGTCTCATCAAAATTTGAAGACCTTGAAGAGAAATTTCAGGATGGATCCCGTTAAAAACAATTTTCACCAAGGACATGGTTGAGCGGATATGGGTTTCCAGTGTAAATTGTGGTTGTGATCACAATTACCCGGTTGCTAATACCCGGATTCGATGACCAAATAATTGGGTTATGCTCTTAATTTTCGAGTATTTCGGCGACAAAGGACTGCTCATTCAAACTAGAAAGGATTTTCAGCACCGTATTTTCTCTATTAACTCCCCCCTCTTATAATCCTCCACACGGACCTTATATCTCAGGTGCGTAGGCGTTTAGGCAATTTTTGGACAAATGTCCAAAATTGCCTAAACGCCTTATCATAATGCCAAGGATTTTAAATTTTTAAATTCATTATTACTTTTATATAGTCGGGTGTATTTTTCACGTATTTAGCTCTTCTTTTTTTTGGCTCTCTATGTGTACTTCAAGTTTATGTCGGCTCTAGGTGGGTGTGAACCTTTATTGTGAGGTCAAAATATTCTGTTTGATCCTTTTTGATATCGACAAAACATGTTAAGAACATCAGGGCTGCAATACATTCCAAATGGGTTGACAATCGATTTGACTAACTTTTTAATTTTTTTTTGCCCGAGGTTTAGGCAATTTTGGACAAGTGTCCCATTCGACGAATGTCCCGTATTTCCTGCAATAACTCACCCGAGTGAGTTATTTTTAGATTCTCGAAAGAACTCACTCGAACTCAATCTCGAGACTTCCCGTGCTCAACCAAAATCTAAAAAGTGGAATCGGTACAGCTTGCGAAAGTTAAGAAAACGCAACAAATAGCTTTGCAAAACATTTTCTGTCGGCTGGGATATGAGTCAATAAAGTTGAGGGGGGGTGAGTTATTAGAGCAGGGTGAGTTATTAGAGAAAATACGGTATATGGTGCATATTGATTGACGTTGTTTTTTACTCCTCGGTATTTGGCTCACCCAATGAGGAAAATATGTGATTTTAAAAACTGAGTAACATAAGACTAAAAACATGAGAGCAATATTTTAGACGATATGAATTATACAGCTTTCACTTTCCGTTTTCTATAGGGTGGTTGCACCGTAATTTTTTAATGTTCTCACGTACTAAACACTTTAGGTTCAAAAGACTCACTAAACACTTCAAACTTTATTAGACTTCACACCAATAACAGCTCGGAAAACAGTTCAACAACAACATTTCTTAACTTTGGTTTTTTCATTTTCTCTTTCTTTGGCGCACAACATCAAAGTGGCTGTTCTTGTAGCGGATAATCGAAGTAAGCCCTGACACCAGAGGAGTCTTCAACTGAAATAACGGCAATCATAACTATCAGTCATCTTTTACGATATGGGTAAGCTTACATCTTCATAGACGAAGGCACATATTTGGCATCTGGGAACACGTCTTGGAGGAGAGAGAACAAAAGCAGAATGTCTTCCGAGACCAGCTTGGCACAAGAGTCTCACAAACAGATTGTCAAAATTTGCTGTTCCGGCAAACGACTAGCTATATCTCTTTCTTGACTCTCTGTTCCTTTGTCATGCTGATCCTTGGTAATACGCTGTATTTCGGCCCTCTTAATATTTCCCGCAGACACAAGGACATATTTTAGGGCTCGCAAACCGAAGTCGTAATGGTATTGATCGGAGAGCTGCTCTTTACACAACCTAATTATGTAAACATGACAAAGAACATAATAGATACCGGCAAAAGACATACGTGAACAATGACACAATTTTCTTAGCAAGGGTTTCAGCAGTCTGGAAGCCTTGCGAGAATAGCTAAAATTCATCATTACAGTTTCATGTGGCGGCAAACGGATCAGAAATTTACCATGACTTCAGCAATGAGCTTTCGATCTGGTTGCGTCATGGCGAGCGAGCGGAAAAGTTGCTTCAAATTGTCAGGTAAATTGGAATGTCCAGAATAGCCTGTAATGAGGTAATTTATTGACGTATTCACAAAAACAACGAATTGGAATACCGGATTCATTGTTACGAATATGGCCATATTAGAATTAACAGAGAGCCTTTTTGGGCATGTGTCGGAATATTGTCTTAGGCACGCACTTCTTGTTATACTGCAGATTGAAGTACGCATCGACATCTTCGGTTTCCACTTCCTTGTTTTTAGCTGCTTCAACTTCTCGACCACATCAGTGTTAGTCCAGGAAAATCTTTTATCTGAAAAAAGCAAAAATATGTGAAAGGAAATAAAAAACTTTTTTAGATCAAGAAACTCTAAAAATAAATAGAAGAGCTTTAAAAATACACCCGACTATGGAAAAAGTGAAAATGATTTTAAAAATTTAAAATCCTTGGCGTTATGTTAAGGCGTTTAGGCAATTTTCGGACAAATGTCCAAAATTGCCTAAACGCTCCTATGCCTATATCTCAACCTGGAGAAACAAACGTTTTTTTGCGTTTTCTTTATTAGCACAATTTCTCCTGGTTCCATTTTTCAGATTTGGTTGAGCACATAAAAACCTTAAAATCGACCTTAAAAATTTCCGATTTTAGGGGCTCGTAATAACTCCACATGGTGAGTTAATACAGTAAACACGGTATATAAAAATATTTTGAACCATCTCAGAATTGCTATTTCAAGAAAGTTGAAAGTTGGCAGTTCGAAAAGCAGGCTCTCTCCCGTTTCGTCCAAATTGTTTACGCCAAAATCGTTATAGCCAAAAACGTTACATTTTTAATTAATTAGTTTGCTACATTTAGTTTTTCTAACTAATTTTGTTGATATTCTCATTCATAAGTTTATGCTCAAATTGATGCTAGAGAGCAAGGCTACATTTTGCGTATAAGGTTGTAAATGACCATGTCTGCAATATTTGCTGAAAAACCTGAAAGTTCTCAAAAAAGTCAAGGATTCCGGAAATTTTAGGGTTTTCAGCAAATATTGCAGACATGGTCATTTAGAACCTCATTCTCAAAATGTAGCCCTGCTCTCTAGCATCAATTTGAGTATAGACTTGTAAATGAGAATATCCACAAATTAGTTAGAAAAACCATATGTAGCAAACTAATTAATTAAAAATGTAACCTTTTGGCTATAACGATTTTTAGCGTAAACAATTTGGACGAAACAGGAGAGAGCCGAAAAGCACATGGTCAAAAATTTGGTCTATTTGGCATCTTTCATCTATTTCTTTCAAGTGAAAATATTACCTGGATCTTGACTGGGCACAAAGCCAGGTGGAGCACATCCTTCCAAATGCCAGAACAAAAATTGTAGGAAGAGTAGGAGCAACCTGTTTCATTGCTCCAATAGAGTTAAAGAGTCTAATTCACAGGAATAATATAAGTAAAAAATACGTATGTCGTTGACGACTCTAAATCTGAAAAACAACATTTTTGAAAAGTAGCAATTTTCGTTATTATGATGTTTTTGGGGCTTGTCAATTGACTTTCGAAAAACAAAATTAGGGATTTATTGACACGTAAAAGACCAATGATCTCTCGAAGACAAAAATCGTTGCAGGCAGTCAACATGGTTCAAAAGTAGATGTGGAAAATAATTTTTTTTATAAAAGAGGATATTTAGCTAAAATGGGACATTTTACCACTTTTAAGTTAAGTTGTCAGAATTGTATACTTGGTAAAGGGCAGGGGTTTGTGCCTAACTGTGCGTCTTTGTGGTTTATCCACAACGTCAATTGCCCTGGTTTCTAAACTCAAAAATGAAATACTTAAACAAGTAGCAAATAACACTTTATTCAATGCCTATCGCCATTTCTAAACGGAGAAAAAATGCTTCGGAGTGAAATAAAAAAAAAGAACCACGGCGACATGGAAACCTATTCCAGGATTTTCAAAAATTATCTAATTCTAATATTCATGTTTTTAATCTAACACTTGAATGCTGCACGCGTTTTAGATCGTGAGACCGAATTTTTTTGCTGCAAAAAGTCGTAATTTCACCGCAAACATAATTAATTTTTGACAAAAAAATTGTCGCAAACAGTTGTTATTATTGAGGCTTTCGTTTTTAAATGGCTCAAATTTAATCGCGCCCTCGAAATTCTGAATTTGACCAATAAATTTTATTTTGACATTTTTCGTTTGATTTTATTGTAATTTTCCTAATTTTCCAGAATGGCCAAAAGCCAAAAATAATTGTTTTCTGGGGTTTTACTAGAGGGGGGTACACTTGTTGCGAAAAATCGACTGAGCGGATCAGATTTCGGGTCAGATGGGCTTAATCGCTCAGAAACTTCGTTTAGGATGGTTTAAAGTGGAATAAGGTGCAATTCTGAGCGATTAAGCCCATGTGACTGGAATTCTGATCCGCTCAGTCGATTTTTCGCAACTGGAGTGGGTCCTAAGCCATCTGGTTTTTGCCTACCCTGAAATTTTTACAAAATTGACCAAATTTGATTTAAAACATTTTAATTGCTGATTTCGTGCCGAGAAACTACAGCGAAGACAAAAAGCGTTACACGCTGTAACTTTTTTTTTTAAATTATTACTTTCGTGGCGAGAAATAGTTGCAAGAATAGTTACAAAGGTCAAAATAGTTACAGGCTGTAACTATTTTTCAAATGCAAAAATTTGTAACTATTTCCCGCGAATAGTTACAAAAGCTCATCCCTGTTGATAGTACATGCTCTCAAAAAGTTCGTTTTCAGGGACGGCCATGAACTGACAACCATTTTTTTCGGAATGTTTGAAACTTTTGATTAAAAATCGACAACTTTGACAGTAAAAGATTCCGAAAAGTCACCCTAATAACAAAATCTCTTTCTGAATCCGAATCCGTTGAGATCAGGTCTGAAAAATCTCAGGGAGCTGAGATATTGGTATTTTGAGTAGACCACACAGAAAATTTGGACCACTTCCCTACTTTAAAGGATATCTCAGCTCCCTGAGATTTTTCGGACCTGATCTCAACGGATTCAGATTCAAGAAGAGATTTTGGGAATTAGGGGTGACTTTCCGAAAACTTTTACTGTCAAAATTGTCGATTTTTAATAAAAGTTTCAAATATTCCGAAAAAATGGTGGTCAGCTGGTATTTTAACCGTTCCTCAGCTGGGTTGGACACTTTTTAGTCTATTTTTTAAATTGTTTGATTGGTTTTGATTTGTTAGTCTAGTACAAATATCGCAAGGATTCCGATTTTGTAGATCCTTTTTGAAAAACTATATAGTTTTGCCAGTTTGATCCGCAGCGCTCGATAGTACGTACACCTAAATTCAGTTTTATTGTACGGTGTATCGAGCGTTGCGGGTCGAAATAGCAAAAATATATTATTTCTTAGAAACCATAGGCAAAATCGGAATCCTTACGGGGTAAACTGTTAACGGAGTAAACTGACAAATCAGAACCAATCACACAATTTAAAAAAGGTTCAAATTGTTTTACCCCGCCAAATTTGAATTTTGAGCAAAATACTCATTTAGCCGCCAAATTACTGATTTACCCCGCCAAATTTGAATTTACCCCACCAAATTCAAATTTTTAGTCAAATATTGCAGTAAATTTTGCGGGAATTCAAATTTATTGTCGAAAAATAACTTGGATCGCTAAGAGTCCCACCCCAGAGTGGCCAGAAGCCCTGAAAGTTGTTTTTCGAGGTTTATTAAAAGGGGAGTAAACTTTTGCAAAAAAAAAATCGATTGAGCGGATCAGAATTCCAGGCAGATGGGCTAAATCGCTCGAAATCCCACCCTGAACCATTCTAAACCATCTCAAACCACCCTGAACCATTCGAACCAGTATCTAAATCGCCTAAATCAGTCCTTAGGATGGTTTAAGATGGTTGAGAATGGTTCAGGGTGGAATTTTTGCGATTAAGCCCATAGGACTGGAATCCTGATCCGCTCAATCAAATTTTCACAAAAAATTTACCACCCCTTTAGTAAACTCCCAAAAAACAAACTTTCAGGGACTTCTGGCCATTCCGCGGTAGGATTCTAGGTGATTCAAGTTATTTTTAACTATAAAATTTGAATTCCCGCAAAATTTACTCCAATATTTGACTGAAAATTTGAATTTAGTGGGGTAAATTCAAATTTGGCGGGGTAAATCAGTAATTTGGCGGTGAAATTAGTTACAGCCTTTAAAAATTGGCTAAAAAGGTGTCGGACCCAGCTGGGAAACGAACTTTTTGGGGGTACGTATTATAGAGCGTCGACTTTATTTTTACTACTTTTCAATCTCTCCATTTCTCAATTTTTTCAGCATAGTTTGATAGCTTGTTGGAAAACCAAGATTCAGGGCTTCACGCTAGTGCAAACAAAATTTTTAAAATTACAATAAAATCGAAATAAAATGACAAAATAGAAATTTACTGGTGAAATTCAGACTTCTGGGGGCCCACTTCAGTTACAGCCTTTTTACATATACTGCGAAATTAGGAATTTTCGCTGCAAAATTACAGAAAATCGTTTGATTTTTCATAAAAATTCGCAAATATTAAATTTTTTTATTGTTTCGCAATAACTCCTATTAAGAAATCATAAATAACATAAATTATAAAATTTGAAGCAGTTTATTCATTGTTTTTAGATACACTATAATAACGAAGTCCTTTTTAATTCGAACTAAAAAATTCCTAAAATTTTGCAAAATTTTTTTGATGGTGATCTCTGAGAAGCGAAAAAAAACAATGCGAAACTAAAATAAATCTAAAATTAGACGTTTTTAAATTCACCTTCTAAATTTCACAAACTTTTAAACTTGTTGAAAACAAAGGCTGAATTTCGGTCTTTCAAATGAGCAGCACCGATTCCGTCTACACCAATTTGATCAGCACCAATTTTGATCAGCACCAATGTTTGTCCTTTTAGTTTGCAGCTGATGTGCGTTGACTTTGTGCTTTACAGGGTTGTCCAGTGTTTGTGCACACCTTTGAGTAGGCATAACTTTGTTTGTGGACTCGATTTCGAATTTTCGTTTCAACAGATCTGTTCAGTTTCAGATCTGGTTTATATATCATGTCGAAAACACGATGTTTGCTTCGTAACCCTTGTGGTTCAAGCCCTGCCATTCCGAAAACCATCTATAGACAAGGACCTCAACCACAGACGTGATATTATACACCAAACAAAATGGAAGCAAAACAAAAAATTTGCGAGCTTTACTAATTCTTCATTTCAGATTTTGGATTTTCACGCCGAAATTTCAAAAATGAATCTAATAATCGCGACCCCTACCCCCCCCCCCCCCCCCCCCCTAGAGGTCGATCGAAAAATAAGCGCCCCGGGCGGCAATTAGAGGAAATACGGTGGTATTTTTTTCGGCATTTTCGGATGTTTTTTTTAGGGTTGGTCAATAGGCATATGCCCGGACATAAAAAAAAGAAGAAAAAGATTTACACAGAAAAGAAATACAACCGAAGAGACCCCCTGAAAATATGATTCAGCCTCAAAATATCCCCGCACATATGCCGCAAAAATACAGAAAAAAATACAACGCGAAGGGTGTATTTTGACTAAAGTTGACGTATGGGCATGTCACGGCCATATGCCCGGGGCATATTCCCGGCATCTACTCATACGACATTTTTGGTCAAAATACACCCTTCGCGGTGTATTTTTTTCTGTATTTTTGCGGCATATGTGCGGGGGATATTTTGAGGCTGAATCATATTTTCAGGGGGTCCCTTCGGGTGTATTTCTTTTCTGTGTAAATCATTTTCTTCTTTTTTATGTCCGGGCATATGCCATTGGCCAACCCTAGTTTTTTTAAACTGAGTTTGAAAAGGGCGAAAATCAAAAAGTAACGTTTATCAAACAGAAGAATTCGATGAACAAGATGAAAAAACTGAAAAAATGATATTTTTGGATGTTTGGATTATTTTTATGATTTGCGGAATGTATTTTAAAAAATTTAGAGGAATTGGAATTTATTATTATTATTAATTATGATTAATTAGCCGCCAGATAGCTAAACTAGCCAGCTAATTTAGCCGATTCCTGATTAGTAGGCTAATTGGACAACACTAGGCAAAAATGTTCAAAATCACCCAGAAAGACAAAGGCACTGCTGGTCCTGCACACGGTCATGCCCCTTTAAGGAATACGCAGTAGAAAGAGAATGTGATGATGCAAACATATCCTCTCGCCTACCCCTCGCCCCTCACTCCTTCGACGATTTTCCTTTTTCAAACTTAAAGGGGCATGAGGTGGTGCCCGGAAATTCAAAATTTTGTCCTAGTCATTGAACATCTGTACGGATTTTTCAGCTTGGTTTCTTACTAGGGTTGGGTAATTCTCCAGAGAAATACTTTCCGGGTAATTACCCGGGTAATTACCATTCAACCAACCCTATTTCTTACAAAACAAGGCCTAGAATCCAATTTTAGATATAGTTTTCTTAAAAACCAATTTAAAAAATCCGTACACAGGTTTACTGATTGGTAAAATATTTTAAATTGGCAGTCACCATCCTTATTAGCGTGAGCATGCTCCTTTAAAGGGCCATTGCCGTCTCTGACAACAGTTGTCCCTCGGGAATTCAAAAAGATTTCCTAATAATTGAACTTCTGTACGGATTTTTCAACTTGGTTTCTAACAAAACCACACCTAAAATTAAATTCTAGGCCTAGTTTTGTTAGAAATAAAGTTGAAAAGTCCGTACAGAAGTGCAATGATTAGGAAAATTTTTTGAATTGGCGGGGTACAATCCAGAATGCGTGGCCATGGTCCTCCAAGTAAAAAGTACCCAAATATTAGTGCCTAACGGGGAAAAAGTACGTAAGACATTTATTAGTCACAACTTCCATAGACTTGCCTACCCCTGAGGCGCAAGTAGTTGCAGGTATTTTGTAGTTACATGGGGGGGGGGGTGATTTAAAATAGTTGGGGTGGTACTCGCCCGTAGCGCTGGCAAATTCTTTCAACCGGAAAGGATTCTGGCCGGAGGTATCCTTCACATCTGTAAACTTGGCAAACAGAGTCTTATTTGCGGGACATTCTCAAACAAAGCCACTGACTCCATTGTTGCATTTTCGTGTGCAAGTTTAGAGAGTGCTTGTCTAGCCAACATCAGATACTGTGAATCGAAGAACGAATTTGAAAATCATTTGTCAGATTTTACCAACATTTGCTGAAACATTTATAAAATGCTTTGTTTTGGAAATATTTTGCTTTTTCTTCAGAGAAGTTCATACTCAAAGCAACAGCCAGATTCTTGCTGTCATTTTGGTAACAAGATGTTTTTTAAAACATTTCAAAAGTTGGGAGTTCAAGTCAATTTCAAGGACCATTGCGGTCTACAGCCACGGCAATTTCAAGTTTTTAAATCAGCTGGGGACGGGTGACCCTGAATTCATCAATACCGAATTCATCAACAAAATTCAAGTTTATTTGTCTTGACACAAAGCTCTTGACACGAAGGCAAACATTAAATTATTAGCTGGGGACAGCTAAATTACTCCGAAATATTTTTTAAATTATTATTTTCGTATGCATTAACAACTATTTATAAATTTTCCCAAAATTTGAATCATTGACTAGTAGAGTCAAGCGTTGCTTGACATAGAAGACAGAAGACTTCTATCGCACTATAACTTGTTGATATGGATCTTTGATCTATCTCGAATAATACACAAAATTTGAACCTTAAAAACAAAAAAAAAAAAAACATTTCGGGGTAAAAAAATGGGCAAAGTTTTTTTGTCGCTAAAAAGCGTTTTTTCGGTGATTAGTGCCAAAAACAAAGCTTTTTAGGGCCAGAAAAAAGCTTTGCCCAAAAAAATGACTCCCTCCCACTCGAGTTCAAAAAGTCGAAATTCTCATGGCTGTAGACGGAATGGTCCGTTTAATTGTATTCTGGTAAAATTTTTCGAAAATCACGCAAATTGCAATTTTATTGAATGAACTTCTAACTTTTGAAATGTTTTTTTTTAATTTTCATTACCAAATGACCGCAAGAATCTGGCGGTCATTTCAAGTATAAAACATTTGAAAAGAAAGCGCAAAATATTTTTAAACCAAAGCAATTTATAATTGTCTCTGTACATGTGCTTCAGTGGAGTGTGGTAGCACCTTTTGCAAACGCTTTTTTGTTAGTTCGCCTTTGATGTCTTTTATTGTTTACCAATAAAATGTACGAAGGATTAGGATTATTTAAAGGTTAAGACAACAAGACAATACTCAAAAGTAAGCAACACTAAAGAAAAATTGTTGATCAAATTGGTGCTGATCAAAACAGTTAACGCCGTAAAACTGTTGGCAAATAAAAATTATGCAACTTTCGACTGAAAAAAAGTTGTTGATGCAACAAAGTATTGAGCAAAAAAGTTAAGCCAACCAGCCTAACAAAACATACAACAGCAATTTTGGCGACGAGCAGAATCTAGCATGCCCACCAAAAAATGAGACTAACTCATCAATTTCTCCCCCTCCTCATCCAACCAGTCGAGCTATTATTATTGGCGGTGGCGGTGCTACTGCTGCTAGTGTGGTTATTGTAGTATTGGGGCTGACAACAGCTGCAGGGAATCAAAGTAATTGAGGCAGAGAGAGACTCTTCCGACGGAAATACAGGCTCAATACTAGCTGCCCCTTCCTTGTTTCACTTGTTATTAGTTGAGCCTTACCTGTTGCAACATAAATTACATATCGCAAATAGAAGAAAATATTAGAGGTAAACTTCTTAAACTGATGCGAAATTAGTGACTAAAAAGCAGTTCCATGTCCATTTTGTCTTTTATATTTTTGCTGCTCTAAAAGTGTGACAAGGAAAATGACGGTTTTTTACGAGCGTTCTAAGCCAGGAACTTTGAAATGCTCTATTTATCTATTAATATATCCAGGGTAAATGATTGGTTCGGCTTGCGCCGGCTCAACGCCTTAAATTTTAGGATCTGTGATAGAAAAAAAATTGAGCGCAATCCGGGCTGGCCCGCAAAGTTAGGAATTTTATTCATGTATTGAACAAAGACTTTTTAAATTTGCACAGTTGACTCGCGTTACAGAGTCACCCCGTAAGTTCGTTCCCGCCTAGGGTCCGACACTTTTTAAACCCAATTATTGATACATTTTGCCTGGTCACACGAGTCTGGTCACAAAAATTAGAGATGGCCTCGGACGGTCCCGTCGCGTCCCGACGGTTTTTTTTTAGCATATATCCCGTCCCGGAAAAATTTCCAGTCTGTCCCGTCCTGACGTCCCGTCCCAAAAAAATATTCATTTTTTGTCCGTCCCGCTAGAAAATTTAAGCTAAAAATCCGGGACGGGATGTCCCGTCCCGCTCGACGCAAATTGGGCCATTTTTCCGTCCCAAACCCCGTCCCGAAATTTTTTTCGACCTTGTCCCGTCTGGAAATTTTTTATACTAAATTTTGTCCCGTCCCGAAATTGGCTATTTGCCATCTCTAACAAAAATCACAAGACTTCGGATTTTACCGTTTCTGGAGAATTAGGTGCTCTCATATCGAAAGCCTCGGTCTAAGTATCAAGAATCTGAATTTTTTCAGAAATGATTGGTTAAATAGAAATACTTGCAATTTTCCTAACCAGATTATCCAATCAGATTCAATAAAAAAAATCGAAAATTGGGTTAAAAAAGTGTGAGACCAAGCAAGATCGGTTGCACTGTACAATCACCCCGAAAAGTGCTCGGATGGAGTAGATAACCTCATACCGTATTTCCTCTAATAGAGCCCACCGGGGCTTTATTTTCAATCAGCCTCTAGAGGGACTCTATTAGGAAGGGAGGCTCTTTTGGGGAGGGGGGCTTTATTTTTCAACTCTCTACGTGGCGAATTTTTCGCGAAATTTTTTTTACCATAAAATTTAAATAATCTACATTTTTTGTTCAAAATTTTAAACGACAATTTAAAAGGTTTACAATTAAAAACTATTTCTAAAGATCATAGCTAATGAATCTATTTTTTCGTCCTGATTCGATTTTGGGTCTTATTGCCAAATCCGGTCCTTTCTAGCCATGGTCTCCCCTGTTGTTAAACAAGCACTACAGTATCTGCCATAAGACTAAAGTTGTACAGCTTACTAAAAAACACTAGCTCGCGTTGGCCCGCCTGCGGCGGGCCGTGCTCGCGGCCACGCTGCTTGATTCAACTCATCTCAACACTTCTTCTTAACCCAAATAACTGACCTTGAAAAAAATCAGAATATAACCAATTAAGCAACAAAAATGTACAATATACAAAATTAAGACAAAACATATTCAAAAAGTCAATATGTATAATCGAAAATCTCAGGAAAAATAGTTATGAAGTTTAGTCGAAGCACCAACCGGGTCGTGCACCCACTTCATTTGGTCGGCATTTTTTGAGGAGTCACCCCCAAGGGTATTTCAACCTTTTTTAACGACACAAAAAGTGTACAAAAATGCTGTGTTTACAACGATACGTATCATTTTTTAAGCAGTAACTCCCGAAGGTATTTCAACCCCCTTTAACGACACTTTTTTCAATGCTGGATTTACGTGAAGCAATATTAAAATACATGGAGACAAATATTCATGGATATGAAATTTATAAAAAGCCGAAAATGCTGGATTTATTCAACAAAAAGAATGCAACTGTTTTGACCCATGACCAATCAAATCAACAAATAACATGCTGGGTTTACAACGAATTCAATTGCTGTGTTTAGAAGAAATCAGAGCGGCGAGCCTTTTTGGCTAACGGTGCATTGGAAAATTTCACTTCCTCGTAGCTTTCAAGGCGCTTCAATCTCTTCTGATCTTCTTGAATGAGCTTCAAGCTATAAACTCTCGGAACCATAAGCATTATCTTCTGATCGGCTATTTCTAGGAAGCTATACTTAGAACAACCCAATGAAAGCATATCAGTAAAACATACTAACGATTTCCCACCAGCAAGCAGTAGTTCCGCACTGGCTTGAAGTTCCTCAGCTGCTTCCTTTTCATCCTCATTATTCACATCAAAGCTAACGAAGAACAGAACTTTGAAGCCACTTTGATCACCAATGTATGCCCCTATTCCTTTGTAGCTAACATCATCCAGAGTAATGGTCTTGTAAATAGGCTTATCCAGCAACAGTGCACGCATGGCTTAATTGAAATAACTCGGAATTTCAAAACAAATTAAGACTAACCTATTTCCGAATCATTCAGAGCAAGTTGCTTGATCAACTTCCAGAAAGGCGGGAAAATATTAGCTTCCGGATACTCCACCATGGGCTTTTTGAGCAACACCGTTAACTTGCTATCGGAGATGCAGACGAATTGGAAAAGAGCGTGAAGTTGGGTCGGCACAACATCCTGGTCACTGAAGAAAAAAAGCTCCACTTTACCCCGGAAAGACGAACAACCTGCAAGAAATTTTGAACACAATCAAATCAATTAGTCTAAAAATGAAAAATTTACCGCTTGGAGCTTCAGCTTTTCACCAGCCTCATCTAACTTCTCTTTCCAGACGATCAAGCGGTAAATCTTCTCGCCATTCGTTAGGAAGACGTGTTGATAAGCAGAATTTTTGTGAAGACTACACTGGACTTGCCGATCACTTCAAGAACAATTGACCTGCAGAATTCAATTCAAATTTAATCAATTCAATAACCGAAAAAACTTACTTGCGATAAAGAGGAGCAGCCTTCTGAGGTTCCAACCTCCATAACGCTGATTCGGTCAGAGCAATTCAACCATAATTCGATTAAGCTTAAAAGGACACATGTAATTTTTTCATAGAATTATTCGCAAAGATCAAAACTATATACAACTCATTGTTCTGAATTAAATTTGACGGCAGAAGTAGTGTTTCGAAAAATTCACATTCGAGACCAAATCGAATTTGAACACTCTATTGGAAAATTCTTGAAAAACTTCTACGGTAGTGTCAAATTTAACCCTGGAAATTGCACTCGACAGAATACTACTATTAACATAGTGTCAATTTTAAGATTTGAATTACAGAGCATTGTGAGAACAATAAGCACTCATCGTTGTGAATTTTTGCAAAAAATTACCTATTGGAGCCCCCTTGAGTGTCTCCTGCGCATGAAACTCATGTACTGTATCATTTTTGAAAAATCTCCGACTATTTGTTGTTACTCATGGTCTAACAATACTTCTTTCCATACAATATTCTTGACCTTATTCTTTTTTTCAGGACTCACTGCAAACTTTAATGCAATACCAACCTCGTGCTCTGGAAAAAGCCACATATGTCATACCATGAAGAGAAAAGGGTCTATCTAAATCTAATCCCACAAAATCTATAGTTTGACCTTGACTCTTGTTGATTGTCATCGCGTAACATAGTCTCACAGGAAACTGTTTTCTCTGTAATGTAAATGGGAACTTTCCTTTAGAACTGGTTACAGTTATCTTCGGAATCAAACTCTTTGTCCAGCTCTCTCTCCATTTAATAACTCACATTCTAAATGATTCGTGTTGCATTACTTTAACCAACATTCTTGTCCATTACAAAGTCCAATAGCAGGATTCAAATTTCTGAGTAACATGACTGGAGTATCTATCGCCAAATTAGCTCATGGGGCGGTAGCCCACCTTCACTCAACGAATGCAAAAACTCATCAGGATATTCAACAAAATTTTATAGGCTCATCTCCATCGACTTTATCAACACTCATATAAGTTCTCATGTTATCAACATTCAACCTAGCCAATATTTCTTGTTTATTTCTAGAGCTTTCTCATTTCGTAGTTGTCAGGATGACTCTCTTGGCCATGTCGGCAAAATCTCTTTTTTCTATTAAATCTCCAAATACTTCATCAATCAAATTTCCTTTTATAATACAGTGCTCAGGTATTTCAACGTAGTCATTCTCATCACTTTTCAGTTCGCCATTACCCATTTTTAATATAAACTCCGGCGAAATCCATCTGATCTGGGACTAATTTCATATTGCTGTCTTCATGCAGTGCTCTCTTGTTCTCTTTTAATCTGAAAACTTCGAAAAACTTCCATAGTTTTGATTGTCTTCACGGATAAGCTCACCAATTCACTTCTCCCGGCCCGTCTTTCGACAGGCAGAATCTGCCTGAAATCACCTCCTATTATGATCATTTTTCCACCGAAGGTCATCATTTTCCATGAGCTCTTTCAATTTCCTGTCCACCAATGTCCAAAACATATTTCGGCACCATGGAAATCTCATCAATTATGAACACATTGGTTTCCATTAACTCATGTCCCATTTTATTGTTTGGCTTTGCGCTCGAGCTGGAATATTTGTCCATCTCGAAGGGCAAACCAAAAGTCTTGTGCAAAGTTCTTCCGTCTGGTATCAAATTAGCTGCCATTCCCATCCAACTTCCTGTCTTGTATTAACTCATGCCTCGGAAAAAGTAACATAATGCTCTGTATGTGTAGGTTTTTCCCTGATCCTCCTGGTCCATCAACGAATATACATCTCTTTTAGTTTCTTTATCTCCGTCCATCTCCTCAGATTTTTAAAAGATGTGATCAACAATTTTTTCTGGGCTCATTCATACTCTCTCTCATAAGATTTCCAAGCTCTAACATTTCTTCTCTGTCCCACATCTCTTTAACACATAGCTCAATGTTTACTGGTAATGTTATCTCATAATTAGTCAGTGACATTCCATTCAATTCCATCATACTCTCGATATCAAATTTAGCCATGTTCTCAGCCTCATTTTCCGTGTGCCCTCGATAAACAAAGTCTTCTATCAGGTCTTTTTTGAAGTATTCCCAGATCTCTTTAAGATTCACATTCTCTCCGTAATTAGCAATAGATACAAATAACTGTCTGAGCATCGGTGGTGTACTTACATTCGCGGCCTCTTCAAAATATTTCATCCATTCAATATTTGTTTCCATCAATCCATGGCCATAACGGCATCTTTGAAACTATCATAACTCTTGTTCTCATATTTTAGCAAATCATTCCAATCTTGAGCACCTTTAACATTCAATAACAATATTCTCATGTAAAAGAGTTCTCCCTGTTTTGGACTACATGTATGCAATCTCCCGAGGCAAGGTTTCCGGGACTTTCTTTTAGACCATATCACTTTTTCACCACTTTTCTTGAATACATAATACTCAGGCAGCTCATAATAGTACTTTGTTCTAGCAAAATTGTCTATCTTGTTTAGTTCAAACCAAGCCGTAATCATGGAATCCTTGTCTGCTACCTCTTTCAACTTGTTTACAATATCGTCTCCTGGCTTATAATAAACAACTTTCTTGTCAGGTAAATGCAGATCTAATCTCTCTACTGTATGACTTTTTCCATCTAAGTTCAATTCAAATAATCTCCAGAATCCCTCATGTGGTGAAACATACCTCATGTCGACAAACTGTCGAATTTCATCATGGTCTATCACATTTTTCCATCTTTTTCAATGACCATCCTTGCTTTATCGTGGCCTTTGTAAACGTATTTGTACAAATACTTTACACTTCTCACGGAAGCACAAACTTCAACATTTATATGGGCATCATACCTCAAGCAAGGAATTCATTATAGGGAACCACCCATCTATTGTCCATGGTCACTCCACTTTCTCAAAAGTTCTCCATCTTCAGGTCTAGCGTACAAAGCATAACTATCATTTCCAACGCAAACTAGGGCTACGCTGGGGCGACGCAAAATTTTAAGCTTCAGTTAAGTATTATAGTCTTATAAGTTGTATAACTCATAAGTTGACTAGCATTAACGTAGTTTTCGATTTTCGTAATCTTATTTGTGCCTTGACAGAGGCGTGGGTATCCGCCGGTGTCAACGGCTCCTGAGTCAGAAAAATGGGCAAGCGTGCAGGAGAGAGAGTCATGCTTGGAGAGTGGTGAGTAAGTGGGTGCGCCAGGAAAGTGGGGTAAGTACGCTTGGCGAACCGATTTTGTTAGTTACCAATGTAATTGGGGTAATTTCAGACCTTTTTAATTATATAATAGCTGTTGCTGATTATATGAAAGAGGTAGTGTGCTTTAAAAAGCTCATATTTTCTGAGTTAAATTTTCATTTTTTTCGAGTTAAGAGAGTTTTGAGATACGGTGCATCAAGCAGCGTGGCCGCGAGCGGGGGCCGCCGCAGGCGGGCCCACGCGAGCTAGTTTTAAATATTTTGGATGCTCTTCCTGTTAAATTTTCACATTGCAATGGGCGGTTAAGGGATATTTTTTAAGAAAAGTATTAATGCACCCTACACCCATTTTCAAATTGAAAAGTTGCTCAAAATGAGCACATTTCAGGGTACTATTCAACAAAAATACGCTATTTTATCCAGTGCTTATTGCTCTTTTGGTTAGAGACAGCAAGTGGGGACCAAGCAGGATTCCAAGACAAGATTTTTAGCTGAAATTTGACCAAGACCAAGAGCAAGATTTTTTGAAACGGTCAGCCAAGATCTTGGCCAAAACCAAGATTTTATACAGGCAACTCTCGATTGATTTAACGAACCCTTGGGGACCGGAAAAAATGTTTCGTTAAACCGAGAGTTTTGTTATATCAAGAGTTAATTTTAGTCATTTATTTAATCACTGGCAGAATAGGCGTTGAAAAAAGTTCGATAAATTAAGAGTTTCGTTAAATCGAGGGTTCTTCAAATCGAAAGTTGACTGTTTAGACATTTTGACAGTTTTTAACAGGTGACCATTTTTATAGCAAAACTTGTGGCTAGTGTTTTATAATTTTTACGCACTATGTTTCCCTGTTTTTGATCATGTGCTTTTATATTTGTTTGACGTGTGTTTTATTAGAGATGCAAGTTCGACATTTTCGGGACGAACACGGGACGAAATTGTATAATTCTTTTCCAGACGGGACACCGGGGCAGGTTATTGTTGAAAAATGTTCAGGCGGATTTCGGGACGGCGGGCGGGACGGAATTGTCCTTTCCCGCCATTTT